>JAIPRN010001583.1:0-34535 GCA_025469175.1 Geopemphigus sp. TES_GeoC_2020
TGCCAACTGTCCAACTCGAACGAGTCCAATTTATCCTTCGTTCGGTTCAAATTGACTTTTAACTTTTGGAAGTCGTCCAACACCCATTTCGGCTCCACGAACATATCCGCTTCGTTCGGGAGTGGCCATCTCGTGCCAAGCGTGAACGACTTACTAAATTCCCTACCAACGGTATGTCGTTCGTTGTTTCGTTCACGCGTACCATAGTGTCGGTGTTCTGTTTGCTCCGAAAAAGTCGGGTCGTTGAAACGCGACAATGACGACCCGGATGAATGGTTGCTCCCGGCAACCGCTGCCGACCTATTCCATTGGACTCTAGTCCTATTGTGACTCATTTCTATTTCGATACTTTTTCCTTCTCCCTAAAACAAAAGTATTATTAGATGTAAGCCAATTATCGTTCGGCGACAAAGTGACGAAGTTTCGTAACGCTCTTCGATATCTTAAAACAGTTGTCAAGGGAAACGCGTAATCTGTTTCGTTTTGTTTTTAGATAATGAAACGGTTGTCAAGAGCAACGCGTTATCTGTCGCGTTTTATTTTTTACTAATATGCTTTTCCAACGCTATTACCGTGGCAACCGTTCGCGTAAAATTGTTGTATATCAACAAACACTACTACTATCTTAATAAGACGACTCAAATGCCGTTGCAGTCGATAACTAAGACGAATTTCGGAAATTCCCTAAAAATTTATATAAATTATACTTACAGGCGTTTGCCGTCGGGTCGTTGGTAACACACGACTTTGATCTGAAATATATCGTGCGATATTAAGTGCTAATAACTAGCAATTTATTTTTTGTTTCTACTTACTATGGATCGTATGATAGTAGTTATTAGTATTATTATAGTTCGTATCCCTATAGTTCGTATTTCTGTAGTTGTTCCTCATTGGATTTACGTGGGATATCTGTGGGTTAGTTGGATGATCACCTTGTATGTAGGGGGCGGGTGGTTGCGCGGCTTGGTTTGGCCGACGTTGATGATAATTTTGACCTAAAAAACGTATTTACAATTAATAATATCGAATAATAGTATACAAAAAAATTACGTTCCAAAACTTGTCCATTTATAATCGGAAAAAAGAAATTACAAATTTTACTTACTCATAACGACGGTTTGAGTTGACAGTTATTAGTGACGCCAAGGTAGAAAATCGAAACGACCTATTAACAAATAGTATAAAAAAAATAATTAAATGCCTACCTCAAAATTGACACTGTGGTCGGGTAGGGCTGCAAATTTACGAAAATAAAGTAAACGAAATATAGAAATGAAAAACAGTACGAGTACGTTAGAGCAAAAAATGTAAAAAGATGCGTAAATAGAAAATTAAATATAAGTAAAAAAAAAATTAAATATTTCTCAAAAAGTAGACACTAAGGTCGGAAAGGGCTTGAAATTTGCTTAAGTACCGTAATAAAAAAAACCAAAATATTTCTAAAATTATCGAAAATAAATAAATTAATAAAAACGTTAAAGAAAATAATGTAATAATATGAGTGAATATCGCAGAAGTGCAAATATAAATAAATTGCGGCTTATAACACTGTTTATGGAATTTGGTTTGAAAAAAGGCAAGACGCAAGAATGTGTATAAGCGAGTGTGACAACCGAGACTTGTTTATTTCACTCGTTCACAAAACAACACCATATGTTAATGACTATTTAATCTCCCTGACTATAATACTATCGTAATTTATTTACATTTTAGATTCCGAGTGCAGTAAAGAATACATAATTATACAATAACGTACTTTTGTTTTGTATGAAGCACTTTTTCGCGGACAATTTATTTAAGTCACGTTTTAGCTACAGTTACTTATTTTCATTCACACAACGATTATAAATTACGCACAAATTACAACGAATACTTTTAATTAATTCAATTGATCTCGTAATACGGTTACAGATTCCGTATATAAATCAGAATGTAACCTGTTCGATTTTAAAACGGCGTTATTCGCATAATTTCTGTTGTATACAATTTAAAAACAAAACAAACGTGAAAACCTTACCTTTCGTGTAATAGTTTTATGTGCACAATTATTTCAAGGCTATATAGTTTTATAGTTTATTATGATAAGTCGTTTGAAACAAACATAATATATATATATATAATATTGGGTGACCGAGCTTTGCTCGGTATTTTTTACCGTAATTTTTTACATAGTCGAAACAAAATGCATTATTTTCGTGCGGTTTTTCGATAATTTGTAAATCGTGAACATCTTAAGTGTGGCAAATCTGTTTGTTGAGACAAAAGATGGTTTCTTTTTCTTTTGTTCGGTAAGTTTGAAGAGGAATTGGTACGTTTTTGATTAATATGTCGTTAATTAGATTCGACTGTAGATGTACGAAAGACATTGAAGCTATTTTGTATATTTTTACGTGCGGAATTTGGTTCATTATTATTAGTAGATGACTTTTTTGACCTTATTAATTATTAACAAGTTATCGTCATTTTTGACATCCAAATTAGAATTACAAACGTCTCTTGTCTCGCTTTGTATACCGATATTCCGCGATCTATTTGGAGTATCGAATTATTTGACCCTTTGTTGTTGATTAAAAGAACTAAGGGATTTTTTATTATTATAGTTGACAGTTTAATTTTTCGTCGTATTCTAAATTGGCATTTATTCACGATTCCAATTATCGTAGATCCAAAGTCCGCCGCAAGCAACGAAGAGAAGATTGGAATGTATACCATACACTACGCGTATTAAGTTGAAAAACGTAAATACTTAGTTGAAATACGTACTTTTATGCTCATAAAGTGTTTATGGAAACCAGTGGCAGACACTGAGACCAGATAATGTATTAAAATTTGAGGCGATTGGTAGCAGTAAGTCCGAAACATTCCGATAGGATTAAGGCGATTAAATAAACGAGAAGACAATAGCAACGCGCGCGATCGGTTCGACTGTACGCACGCGACCTACGCTCGAGTGAAAATAAAATCACAATTAAACTCCCACGTGAACATTATTCCGGAAGACCATTTAATTAATACAATTAACGAACGTTGTGTCAAATTACGGTATATTTGTAAGTGATTACAATGAAAGCCGCGACGACTTGCTTTGGGTGTGACAGATGAGCGCCGTGTGACGGACCCGAATGAAAAAGGGTCGCCGATCCGCGGCCGATGTTCGGTAATCGGAGCAACACATGGCGTTTTAGTTACAACAGTTATAATGAAGGAAAGAAATTCATAAAAACATACATGGTGTTACGATGAAAATATTATTTTATTAAGGAAAGTTGGCGTGGAGGAAAGCTCGTACGGGCATAAAACCTCCACATAAGAAAATAAAAGCCGAGACAAGTTCGAACGACACAACACCATACATACCATTCCTACTATAAAGATCAACCATGATTGTTACACACACAACAAGTTGATCCCTCCGAGTATCTCTAATGTAGGATCCCTCAAATGTTTGAATATGTGCCTAGATAATTTTTATTAGAAAAGCGTAAACCTTATAAACTAAATTAACGGGTTGTAATGAAAATAAAAAAGACATAGTATTAGCCGTGATGTCGCGAACAACAAACCGACCACGGCTTATTGCCGAAGTCGATCCTCGTCTGCCGGTGGTGACGGATACTGATGTCTTCTTTATATCCATTGTAGCGTGTTCCGTCGATTATCGGCATATACAGATTTGTCGAATAAACGAAACGAAAAAAAGACCGGAAATTTATCGGTCGACGATCGGGAGCAAAAAAAAGGAACGCGAGCGTAACATCAAGCGTGGAAAATTGAACGAAAATTCCTCGAATAACTCGAAGGTTACGAAATATTTCGTTCGAAAATAATTCTTATCTCTTCCGGAAATACGAATTTTTTCGACGTGTATTGCGGTGGGATGACGGAGGTTGGCAATTTTACGGCGCTTTCCGGTCAAGTTCTCTTTTGTTTAGTCGTTGTGCAAAATGTTGACATATTTTCCATTTTCGGCGTGAATACTTCTCGCGTTGAAAATAAGATCCGGCAACACAAGTTACATGGCGAATAAACGAAAAAGGACGCGACACATGGTATGAACAACAAAACCTCGCGGATCACTCGGTATTGACGACGCGGCAATTAGGCTTGATTTAAAAACGGAACTTGTAACACAGGCCCGATACTTTTTGAAAACAATATAAAACACACGAAAATACATACGACGGTATAGATGCCGTCGATTATTGCCATCGAGGTTTCAGGTCGTCAATATTTAATTAATTGTCGAGCAGTGTAACTCTTCTTCGGGGCTGGGCCAATTGCTTTATGTGCTCTGTCGCCTTGTAGGTGAATACGCTACGTGATACCGTGTTTCGTTTTTCGACTGTCTTTTCTACAGATATCTTAGGGGTGTACAGTCTGTCCACCCACTCCGGCACCTTGGAGAATTTCGTCGTCTTTCTGACAGCTAAACCGAGTATAAATATATATTAAGCGTCTATTTTATTCGAATTCCTGAGGTATATATGGTCGGTTCTCGTTGAACACGAGTTCGGTCCGTGGGCATGGTATTGTTAATTATATCCGAACTCGTGCCAAAGAGATACAAGGGAAAAGTTGACTAGAATGTCACAAGAAAAATGTTGTTTATTGTCATCCTAGCTTGTAGAATTTAACGAATTATTATTGATTCGATAGTTTCGCCGTAATATCTCTAGGATACCGTTAGAGTAATTAAGTTGCTAGACCTAATTTACAACGAGTAATTCAACTTGTGTGTTATAGAAACCACCTCGAGTTAATATTATCGTCCGTGACTGAATGAAAAATGAAAGAGAAATGCACAAAAACAAAATCACTAATGACGGAGTACCTACGTGTTATTACCGTTATTGTATACTTATATACAAGCTGGTATATGTTACCATTTTCAATGCGTGGACCGTTCGTTTCGTAGAAATTAGTCTTAAATTCCTTTTCCGGTATCTTAGGCAATTTGGAAATCGTTTCCGAAAAATTCACGGGGAGTTTCGGCGTTGGCCGATAAACAAAGTTTTTGAAATTGTTATTTCTCAACTTATGAACGCTAGAATAACTGTTGTCCACTCCACCTTGTCGTTGGTTTATCCACGCAATTTTCACAAAATGTTTTGTAATAGTATTTTTATTAAGCTTTCCGTCGAATTCGACAGTCGCTAATTCTATAAGGCATATATCAATGTTTATTTTTTCCATAACCGTTTCGTTAGTTTTTCGTTATTGTAACCACTCAATAAATATCGCCTCTTTCCGCTTACGGATATTTAATTATTTTATTTAAAACCGCAAGGAGTAAAGGTACAATGATAACAAATATAATTAACGAAAACACGCAATTTTTATTTGTCTACAATATTAAAATTAAATTCAAAATTAACTAATTCTTTACATGACATGTATAATATACAAATATACAATATATTGTGATATTCGGTTACAATGAAACGACACAACACCACCAGTCGAATTAATATAATAAGAACACGAATTTGTTTTCAAATTACATCGTCAATATTTATTTTTAAATGGTAATTTTTGTTCTTCGTTTAATTGGTTTGCAACGTAAACAAAATTCAAATGTCTGTTTCCTCCAAAATTATAAGATTTATTAAATATATACTTAATTAAACAGGCATGCGTTGTAAACTGAAAGAAAAAAGTGTTTTAATTTTGTTTTGAAGCGCCGTTAATTTTTTTGTCTGGTGCTTGCGCGAATAAATCAGGTTTTAGGACGCCTGAGCAAGTCGCGTACAGTTGTCTATACGAGAATCGTGGATTTCCAAATTTTCCAAACTGCTAATTGCACTTGAATCCATTTTTCACCTTCTTAGCAGATTTGGCGATCGTTTTCGAAGAGTTCACAGCAAATTTCAGGATTAGCCTGACATTAACGTCTTTAAAATCGTTCCTTCTCGACAGGAACTTCATGAACCGACATTTAGATGGACTACTGTTCACATTACGTAGTCCTTGGTTTTTTAACGCTATTTTCACAAAATAATACTATACAGTATCAAAAAATACTGTTATTATTATTAAATATTAAGTTATTCGTCGAATAATTCGACTGTCACAAATTCTATACGTAATATAGCAATATTTATTTCTTCTATAACAACCGTTTCGTTATTTGGTTGATCTGTCATTATTGTAGCTATTCAAAAAATAAATCACATTTTTCCGTTTTTGCTATTCTTAATCGTTTTCCGACCCAACGTCGAAACCGAGAGAAAATCGTCTGTCCACCAGTAATGGTATTATTTACCCTCTGCTAAGGGATGGCCTAGCTTTTTCATTGACCACCAACAGCGTACTTAGACCTAAATTTCAAGGGGCGGTTGATTTTTAAATAATTTAATTGGATGACCCTAACGAAACAAGACACATTATAAACTTTAATAAATAATTCGTTTATTACGAACACGTTATATTATAACGTGTATTGAAATTTAAATATATTTTAGTCTTTCCTAATTATTGACTAAAAATATACGTTTTATGAGAAATTAATTTTTTTCTAAAAATTTTTGATTTTATCACCACCCCCCACCGTTAATACGCCACTGTTGACTACCCCACTATATTGATAATATACCGGAATGTGTTCAAATATTTAACGTCAATTTAGTTAACATTCTACTATTGTAATATCAAGGTAAAAATGTACTGTAGTCTCGCTACAAGTGCCTAAAATTCAAAATTTTTAATTTTCAAAACGTTATCTCGATACAACTATTTTCTCGAGGTACATTATACGCGTACAGACATTGAGAACTACAAAAATGTGGTAGATACATACAAATATTGACCACCAAAATTAAATGTTTGTCACCATGATTGTGGAATTCTTGCTGGGCGTCTGCAGTCGAAATATATCGATTCGCGCGGAAAACCGAAATGATCGGTAAGATTTAATTGTCGGACGACAACCCGCTATTTCGCGGTTCGAGTCGATATTTATCGTTAATTGACTGGTGCCAATATTCGGAATGTATTTAGCTTTCAACATCAGATTATTTTTATCATTCGTGGAATGTTTAACGACCGTCTGGGAGATTTGTGAACACGGTGTCATATATTCTGTACATTTCTGAGTACGAACACGGCCGGGAAGACTCGCCTGAAACATGACCGTAAGTTTGCAGCCACACTCTCTTTTGCCGGTGATCTCGGTATCATTCCAGCGGTCTATGAATTACTATTTACTAATGTTTTCAACTTCGAGTAGCTATGTATTTGGCAACCAAAAAACTGTCACTTTCAAACTATTTAACAGATTCGTCCGCATTGACAACATTTTGTTAAACCCACAGAACACCTTTAGGCCTTTCCACGCGCTGGTGACTATTCCGTTCATTCAATGAACTATTTCTTTCATTTAACAATTTGCTTCGCCGCATATATTTAAAAATATTAGCGAATAAATAGCATCTCCACGGCATTCGTCGTATGTTTCAATTGACGAAATAACATACGATTTTCTGTATCTTAGCAAAATAACAAATCGCCTATTGTGAAGTGCCTAATGATTGATTTTATTTTTGGCCGTGCATTTTTCCCGATATCGTGATTTTTCTCTATTTGTAAAAACACTACGTTGGTACTTTGGAAAAAAACGAATGCGCCAATTGGGTGACTCGGGACGTTTTTACACGAAACGTGATGAGTTCATAACTCGAGTAAAATGGTTAGTTCGCGATTATCGTTTCTCGAAATATTACGTTAAGGATTATTTACCGACGGAATTGACCACTTGTTTAACATTCTCCCCCTCCTCCCCGCTGTTGAATTATATGTAGCGTTTTGCGCAGTATTAATAATGCGGGAAACATATTACGTATTTCTCGTTAATTAATTAGTTTATTAATAATTACAGGTAGAACGCCCGTTTAAAATTATTAATATTCTTCTTACGTGAAGAAACGTCTATGCATTAACAGTCGTTTATTATATTTTTTGGTTCGACCTAAACCGTATTTGTACCACTGTTAGCCGAACTTGTATAACGTCGTTCGAATAATATTTACGTGCTACGTACTGTACCCTAAAATGAAACAACCACCTATAACCGAACATGATTACTCACACTTACCTAACCGTGAAAGAATGTAAACATTACTATATAATGATGATTGACAACAAAGATATAAGTATATATTATTATCGAAGTCTTCGTTTAATGACAACGTTGATGTGGTGAATACCATATTCTCTAATTCAACCACCAATTAGTTTATAAGGTCCGGGGGACGTACTTTTTTTACGGTAAATACGAACGAAATGCTTTGATTTACGTAAAAATTCGTACAATATGGCCTACTCGTTTTATTTCCAAGTACGATTAAGGTAAGTTAAGTATTTGATAAATGAGAAATACATACTATCAAAATTGTATCGTCTCCGTTCTCCAAACTTTTATACCTTCTTCTTCTTTCTCACCTCTTTCCCAGCTATTTGGAGTCAGTGTACCTTAGTCCTTAATCTCCACTTGACCTGAAGCCCCACATTATGCACGCACACTGTTTTGTCTATATACCGATATTTAATTAAGTGAGCTGTATTTCTTTAATTTTGAAATAAACAAAACAACACTTTTAATTATTTTAATTTAATTCGATTTATTTGAATAATCATGCTAATTTTATACTTTCTCTTCGGAAGGTGTCGAGAGACTGGTCGCGTAATAATTCTAACACTCGTCACGTGAACAGTTCCTTTATTACAACTTAATAAGATATTTATAACGATTATCTTGTACGTCCATGTGCACAGGACCACAGGCCGATAGGTTACATTTGCAGTGCTAACGAAGGCAATAAAATTACGCGTATTTGAGATATGAACCACGTGATACGAACGAAAAATGCGTGTCACGATCGAAATATTAACGATATCCGTAGAGTAGAATATAATATCGGTTTGTGAAAGTATTTGACTTTATCCTGTGCCGCAAGCGGTCGGACGATTTTTCCTTTAATGTTAATTAGTCACCGATTTTTACAGTCAGTATCCTTCATATTTATTTACATTTATTATTTCCAAACGTGCCATAGGTACGATTTCTCTACTTTTTGTAATTTATTGCTCTCTTTAAATTATGAACTTATAAATGTATTCGATTTCATCCCCTTTTGTTCGTTTTATAATTTCCTGACCCGTACATTTGGCGTCTATGATATGTATTGTTTTTTCGTAAACATGCCGTTAGTGCAACTTCACTAATATAGTCGGTATTCCGAGAAGATCGAGGTAGAGTTCATTTTATTAAAAATCATAAAATATTTGTGTACAGTATGTTTTACATTTACAAACTAAATTGTGATATGCATGCACATATATATGCATATCATTTCACAGACCTCGACCTTCTTCTTTACTCAATTCCTTACCTCTCCAGACTAAAGGAGCTGAACAAGGTCAGGGAATTAAGCAATAATTGTTGTTCATTTTATTTGATTATTATCGTCCTATTAGTTATTTCTCTTTGCTAATAATAATTCGACATATCAGCGAAATTCTTAGATAAGTCTCGGACACACGACCCCGAACTTTAAACGTAATAACTCAATAAATTATAAAACAGCCCGTCCAAATTTTCCTCCTTTTATTATTTTCAGTTTTCGTTGTTTCAGATTTATTACAATAACACGACATAAAATTATATATCAAAACACCCTGTTGTAAGAATCGAATTTTGTTTTCAATAAGTTGTACTCTAAAGTACTTAGAAAAAACAAATAAAACAAATTCGTACACTTGTTATTATTAATAACGCTTATATTTTGGTTAACACTCATTCGGTTTATTATAGCAATATCATTTCGGACATAGTAAATATTTAAACGTTGACCGGTTTTATTTACAAAAATAATTAGGTTTCCATGGTCTCGATATTTTTAACAAATATTTTCAATCTCACGAATAATCGAATGAACTATAAAAAAAAATTTATAATAATTTTAATCGATATAACTCGTGTTGCAGCAACATTTTTTGATTCTTTAAGAATTACCGAAATATTTATTATTTAATATTTAAATATATTTAATATATTTATTTATTTATATTTAATAATTATTCACTATTCGTCTGAAATGGAGACGGTACTGTCGAACGTAAAAGAAGCAATGACATATATCAATAAAGAAGAAATAAACGTCGACAAAAATGTCTTTATAAAACATTTAAAGTCCAGGCTACAAGAAACTTTAACAATAAATCACATCATAGCCGATCAACTTATTTCGAAGAACAACAGAGGCTGTAATATTGACGTAGAAGTAAGTTTTAACTCACTAGCATTATCGAAACCAAACGATTTTAATTTGACCACTTTTATTCAGAAACAAATTGAGAATTTTGATAAAAGTTTGAAGCCTATCCGATCTAGGCCACATACATTTACCCCAGAGAAACCTGATACTTCGTGGTGGAGGAGTATTTTATCCATCGTCCACCTTATTAAGAACCCGTTATTTACTGACTGGTGGAACTTGACGAACCATTTCGCCCGTTTGTGGTTTTCCATTTTTAAGGTAACATCATCCCCCGGCGTTAATGACCAAATCAGAATTAAAGTACGGACTATTTACGAACGTATAGATGAAATCGCCATCGTCGAACGTTGGCATACAAACTGAACCGTCCATCCGAGAAGTTCAGTCTGCTTCCACGCAAACAATCCAGTTGGCGTTGACGAACACGAGTGCGCAAACGGTTTCGTCGGTACTCGGTGCAATCGGTGTCCAAACCGATTCGGTCGCACGCAAAACGGTCGAAATTCAGTCCGAATTAGAACCGACAGTCATGGATATTTTAAGTACGCCTCTTATAACGAACGACACCTTTACGTCCCTTGACACGATTTTGTTTCGTACATTCGCATTTAGCAAATAATTTTTATATTACATACATAAATTTGAGTATCGAATCGTGTATATATATAAACACACGATATATAGAAAATATACATGTGTGCGTCTACTTGTTTTTTGTTTCTGCAGAAAACAATTTGGCTGCAGAAATAAAAAAGCAATTTGAAGTCGAAGACCAATTATTATTTGTCAACGAAGAATATAGAAAACTTCTATCGATAAATAGTGAAACACTAAAGCTATCGCCGCGGTATCAAACCGAATCATCCATCCGAGAAACTCAGTCCGCTTCCACGCAAACGGTCCAGTCGGCGTTGACGAACACGACTGCGCAGACGGTTTCGTTGGTATTCGGTACTATTGGCGTCCAAACTGATTCGACAATCAATAAAATGGCACGGATCCAGAATGATTTGTCTAGACAGCGAACTCCCTCAGCGTCATTGCAGATCAACGTGGTGACTGACGATGATATCGGGACGGACCTAACAATCATTGGTACCAGCGCAAACGTCACCCCCGATGAGTGTTTCTCGGCCGTTCAACTTAACTCGGTCGAGATTCAGACCGAATTGGAACCGACGGTTGTGGATTTCTTAAGTACGTTCCTTACGACGAACAACGCGTTTATATTCGTTTACACGATTTTGTTTCATACATAGAGCTTAACGGTATAAAAACTGTCGATCAATTATCGAACACGTTTGGACGTGGCGGTGATATCGTGGTGCCAAATAATCGTTTGAATTTAAAAGCGGTACTGAATAAAATAGGTCTCACCGGTTTCAAATCGCTGTCAATACAAGAACTGTCGTTCATACATCAACATATAATCGAGAATACCTCGATTCTGTGCAAAAAGTATACGATATAATTATTACAATTCGTTTAAGGGGGAAAGGGATGTACCTACCTTATTCATATACTACATTATTTTTACTAATTATATGGTTTAAGCGTTACATTTTTATAAACAATATATTGGAATCGCGTTATATTTGAAAAGGTACACGAGCTTCATCGAAAGTACCGTAAAACATTTACCGTCTTGGCAAAGATGTTCGATCAAACAAAAGCAAGATATTATTTTGATATTTGCGATGGTGAATCGATTGATGGAGATAAAAAATAAAGAAATCGACGTAGTCAGTAAGTGACGTTTCCGATTTTAGCAAATTATTTTTTTATTACATACACATGTTTGAGTATCGTATCGTATATATATATGTATATGTATAAGATATAATGAAAATTTAAACGTGCACGTTTGCTTGTTTTTTGATCTCGTAGAAAACAATTTGGCCGCAGAAATGAAAAAGAGTTCCGAAATCGAAATACAATTATTGTCGGTGAAGAATAAATGGAGACAATCAGTAGCGGAAAGCAGAGAAATATAAAAGGCACCCTCGCGGCATAGGTTAGAATTAATATAGGTTTTTCATTGTACATTAAATAATAAAATTATGATTTGTTTGCAGAAATGATTGTTTAAATAATAAAACGAATTACAATTTCGGTCAAGTAAGTGTACATTTATATTGGCTACTATGTCGAATATTGTGTATCGCCTGTACTTACGGATAATGTTGTTTATCAATGTTCCGAATTACGTTTCACGTATAACGAATTACATTCGTTTGAGTTCCTTAAAGGTTCCTTAGACAATCCCCGTTTACCGTAGCCACAGAGCACATGTCTAAGGCATAGAATATTTTAACCATTTTCACGTTAACTACCCATAGTTTAACATAGTTGTATTTTTATCGGGCATAAATGGCCCGAGTGTATTATCATTTATTTATGTAACAGTTAGATACTACGTTCATAAACATATAATTCAGTTCATCAAACTTAACGTCTAAGTTAAAGTTTTTAAGTTTTTAAGTTTAATTTATATCCAAGTGAGAGATGTTTCTAGATTCCAATTATTAATAATTAATTACAATATAGAAACACTCGTCATAAAAAACAAGTATATACGTATTT
Source organism: Geopemphigus sp. TES_GeoC_2020 (assembly GCA_025469175.1). Classification (NCBI taxonomy): domain Eukaryota; kingdom Metazoa; phylum Arthropoda; class Insecta; order Hemiptera; family Aphididae; genus Geopemphigus; species Geopemphigus sp. TES_GeoC_2020. The sequence continues at coordinate 12,861 of JAIPRN010001583.1, forward strand.
CAAATTAAAACATATTTATTATAATACGTCATTATGTAAATTTAAACCCCAATTAAAAAAAACGTAAATAATTTTATTTTCCGCATACAATCTCATATATTAACAATTGTAAAATAGAACAAAACAGTTTATAAAATAAACAATAAATAAAAATCGCCAAGCAGCGCAAACATGTGTAAAAATATACAATAATATTAACAATTAGAAAATTATTTAATTTATAAATTTAACAACGCAAAAAATGCTTTAAATAAAACATAATTAATATTTAAAAAAGTTTACTGGAATAATTTACAACATAATATAACGAATATAAAAAACGTTTAAAAATTAATAAAATCTTAAATTAAACGATAAAAAACAATTGCATAAACATATAAAAAAAATATCGTAAACATATGAAATAGGAGAAAATAATTTACAAAATATACAATAGAAAAAAATCGCCTTTACAGCGCAAACATGTGTAAAAATATATCGTAAAAATGTCAATAAGAAAAAAAAATTACCAATTAAAAAACACTAAAAAAACAAGTTTTTGAAAAAAAAAAGAAACTTTTTTTTAAAAAATTATCGTAAATATGTAAATGTTTAAAAAAATGAATACGTGAAAATTCAAAATAAATTTATAAATGGATATAATAAAAGTGTCAAAAAGAAATGGAAATTTATAAATTAAAATGATTGTAAAAAAAAAATGAGTATTACATATTACTTTTCGAAACGACCGGTACATGCATGTTGTAAATAAAAATAGTAAACCGTCACCAACTGTGTCACAGATTCCTCAATACTCCATTTCCGTTTTTGTAGAGTTTAAAACCACAACTATCATTCGTGTGTATATTTATAGTCGCCTCGAGAAAAATTGATGTATCCTGTATAAGAAAGACGGGAAGAAGATTATAAATAAGAAGTAACTACTAAATTCTTATATATCATACCTCGCGAACACACTAAACCTTTTCCTCCACTTTCCAGTCGACGTATTTTTAGCCGTTCATCTGTTTTCATAACCTTCGGCCAACGTTCTTATATTGTCGTAATACATTATTGTGTTTTAGTCGTACATTTCATCTTCTACTATTTGAGACGAATCGTTTGAAACATTAAACAACATAGATATATATATATTAGTATAAAAAAAATCGTAAAAACAATTAACTGAGAAATATATAATTATTATATATGTTTATAATTTAATATAATTTACATAAATCTCTATTTCTTTAAATTTATAAACATTTACGTAGTTATTACCATTAATAATTATAATCAATGGCTTAAATAATTGATTGATAAGTAACCATGAAAACTATAGTCGAAGTTGTTTATTTTGCAAATAGATACAACGTTCAATTGTTTATATAAAATATTGTGTTGCATTCTAAGAATTTAAAACAATCCATTAAAACAAAATATTTACTTATGTTATTTTGTTTGAACAAACTTATAGTGTGAAATATTATATTGTGTTCATTATTAAAACCTTTATACACGTTTTGTCATTAATTTCATAATTTTAAAAACAAATTGTTAGTTAACGTTTATAATTGTTTATTTTGAAAAATCAACTCTACATCTATTAGCTATGTAAGTAATATTTTTATATAATTTAAATTTTGAAAAAAAATTGTACGAAATATAGGTTATTGTATAGCGTTCAGCAGATCTTCAATATCATAATGTCGAGGGATAAGTAACCTTTTCTTAAAATCGACCAGAACTTTCATCCATACGTAGCCCGTGGTCCTATAACGTAGTTAACTCCTCATCATCGTCCTCTTCGCCTCCCTGGGCCTGATTCATTCAATCACCTTGGACTTCCCATGCTCCTCTAGTACCATTCACGGTCCCCGGCATTAGGCATAATCCTTACCAATACTGCCACACTCTTGGTGGCCTTGCCTTGTCTTGTGCTTTGCCTATCTCTTGTATTTTTCACTACAGTTTCTTTATTGTTTCAAATTAGATTTAATCATCTGCGAAAACTATTATATAGCCAATATCGATGTACCGACCACCATCTGTTACGTTGAAAAATTCTTAACACCTTTTCCAATACTATATTAAATAGCAATGGTGATAGTGCATCTTCTTGTTTTAGGCTTCTAATAACTTAAAACTCTTCGAAGAAGGTATGATCTACCCTTATCTAATATTTCATACTCTCCATACACATTTTTGTCAGTGCTATTACTTTCGCTGGAAACCCAAATTCAGGCACTATATTGTACGCGTAACTGTCATATGCTTTTTTAAAATCGATAATAACTTGCCACACATTTTATCGAAAATCATATTTCTTTTCAATATTCCATCCAATTGTTGACGAATGGTTGATTGTTATTTACTCTTACGAAATCCGTATTGGTATTATCCGATACATTCCTCTGCTTCTTGGAAAAAAGAAGACGATTTAGAAAAGATATCTTACTTTGAACACGACCCAACTGAAAGATGTCATAACATAATATACGAGAAAACATTTTTAAATTAAATAATATAATTTTCAATTGTTATACTGAACAAACCCACACTCCTATTCACTATTAACACTTTAATAAATAAGTCTAGCAATAATTTTATTATTTTGATAAACGTTAACTTAAAGTCTTTAGCTAGCACCGATCACGCTAATTAATAATAAACGAAAAGGTTTCGTTAAAACGAAGATATTCTTTTATTTTTTTTAGATTAATCAACGCATTTCGTTTATATTTATTTCGATAAATGTAATACGATATGTAAAATTAATGGAGATGTGAAAGCGAAATATCGAATAGCAGAATTTCCTAACGACTCGAAAACTGAGTACGATGATAATTAATAATTGTCAAATACGTACATAACGTCAATAAAATTATTTTCTGACGCAGTCAATAATATGTGTCCTACGACCTCCTGGCGCAATTTAAACGAAGCCTTGTTAATTGATATACCGGATGAACGTGGGAAAGACAAAGTTATTCCCGGCGGTGGCAGTCTTGAGAAGAGGAAACAGATGTACCGAGAACGATACGTTCCAAACGCGATTTACTCCAATAGGAACATGTACGTGTAGTAGCGTATTGTCAATGCGTAACTTCAATTTAAACGGGAGCTTTTTATTATGCAGAGTGCCGGATTCGCCGTTTGAACTTGATCAATTGGCAGTAGTTCGAACCGACCCGTTGATCATACCCTTGGATGACGTGTCGGGGAAGCCAGTGTTCATATATAATTACGAAGACATCCCTTGGCCGGAATCCAACGGTAATCAGCCGGCTACTCCCACATTCGAATTTTCAACAACGAGGACGTGATGCCTACAGGAAACACAACAACACGGCCGTTCCAATTACCGGTGTGTCGTATAACAGCGTATCGGCGACGGATTAAATCGGAATATGGCACGCGGAAATATAATGGACACGGACTCCCAGCCTCCATCGAACAATCTGTACAAGCTAACGATGACGAAGTAATATATATGGGCGATCGAATGCCACTAAAGCCCCGATCCTTTCCACCATCACAGTAGCAACTCCATCGGTTCGAGAATTTTTCGGTCCATTTGAATCTACGATGAACCCTGTTCAACATTAGAATGCACCACAACTCCCTATCGACAACGGGCCGCAGCTACGTTTTAAATGGCGTGGAGACTGTGGTCGCTTGAGGTGGAATAACTTTAGTGGCGGTTATTTTGATTCTTTTCGATGCAAAATGAATGGAAGCGATCCAAGATGCGACCGTATAGTCGAAGAGGTGATCCGCTGAACAAACGATAGGGAAAGCCTTTGTAAATATTACGCGAAGCATTGTTCTTTTGTAAAACATCGAATCATACATTTTTGCGTTTTTAATGTTAACACAATATTCGTTTATTTGTTCCGTTTTGTTTATTTTTAAGTAAAACGGAATAAAAATTAGTCTTCGACGACAATTTTCACTCCCGCCCTGTTTGTTTTTGATAAATTGATTGATATTTATTATGAAATTATAAAATCGTTTTTTGTAAAACTTCGAATCATGCAATTTTTACATTCTAAAATTTAATACACACACTATTCGTTTATTTATTTATTATATATTTCGCTTTGTTTTTATTGGCAACCAAATAACACCAATTTAAGGTTAGTTACTGATTAATCGATTGGTATTTAATGTGAGATTGTAAAATTGTATAATTATGTGTTTCGTTAAAATGTATATAAATATTTGTATTTAGAAATAAACAATTTGTTAAATACGTATTTATTATTGTCTCCACCGGCGTCTATTTGCAAGTACATATTCTGTTTGTTGTGATAAATTCAGTTACATTTCCTTGCAATATATACGAGTATTTGACTGTTCGCCAAAATATTATTCATATGTTTGGATTAAATTCGTTAATTTTGTCATATTTATAGAATTACAATTTTTTTTTGGAATTTGCATGAACACAAATATATCTTTTACATCACACAAATTTTATACAATAAAAATAAACATAATCATTATTTAAAACCAAATATACGGTATATTTAATTAATTGTATTATGCATTTTAGAATTTTTATATGACATATCAGGTGTATATAAAATAAAAACCGAAGAAATGATCATTAAATTCTGAAAAGTAATATTAGCAATTAATAAATAAAGTACACTTTGATATACATAACAACGCGTACAAATTATACAAGGAAAATATACTAATATTATACTCGTATATGAAAATATACGATATATATCATTTTTGTTCCTGAATAATGTGAAAGTTCATCTCACGCCCCTTCATTGCAGTAGGTTCGATTGGTCCAGTGTCGAATGGGTCAAAATCGTATAATACATACATACATGAAACAACCGAACCGTTCGATTTCTCATTGATCATAACCGAAATCTCCTGGACTTGAGTCGCAAGCCTCCCACTAAATCTCTTCACAGCCGTAAGACTGGTCGCACTCCGGCGCTACTCGACGTTATCTATCATACCCTGTAAAACCACATCGGCCGTCAAAACGAGCCTCTCTACGTTTTGCTGTAACACTTTTTCGTGAGAGGGACATTCTATTTTCAGCTTCCGGCCGTCCAGTGCCTTCACATACCGGTCTGCAGTCGACGTCTTTACAAACGAACCTATATTTTCGTCTCTATTTCTTTTTTTGATAACGAAATAATGTCTATTTCTCGATAGTTTTTAAATAATATCGCATTTAATTGTATATTATATAATTATACGATTACCGATATTTCTAGAAATCTAAATTATAGTGTTTCTTAAAGAATATTAAAATATTCTAATCAATCATATAATAATATAAAATATTATAAATATTAAAATAGTAAAAAAAAGAATGGCTACAAATCCGACCGTCGTGTATAGCTTTAATTCTATCATGCTTTTGTTTATGCTTAAGATAAAGGAATAGAAGCAAGCACACCATTGAGCGTGAGATCTAACATGTAAGTGGTCATGTTAAAAGAGTGAATAACCATAAAATTAATTATAATAATTGGGCAGTTGCTCCGATATATTATGAAATTATGATCGCTTATGCTGAAACAGTCACTAATCACTGGTCAAGCTGTACACAAGTAAAATGTCATAAAAATTTAGAGACAACAAGCAATAAGTAAATACATATAATATACAGACATTATATATATATATATAAAGTGTGAGATTGCGAACTTAACTGTCACAATAAGAAATTAATTGTGTCAAGATATAAGTTTTTGACATTTAAGACTCCACTTGATGCTTTAAAAATATTTATTCTAATTTTCGCTGTTAACGTTAGGCTAATTTGATCGTATGTTTCTGCCACCTGATTATAACTACTTGCTAAATACGTTACATATATTAATTTAGGATAAATATTTTAAAACACCATCTGCTTTAGACATATACTGTAGGGGGGAAAATTAAATATATAAATATTTTAAGTTTTCGTTACTTATTGACGACGAATATAAAAGCAGCATATAAGCGCATGAATGCTATTTCGAGAACACAGAAAATATTTCCTGTCGTCGACGTATCTAATACCTTTAAACGAGCAATTCTTGTATATATATATATATAAACAGCTCCAACGATTTTCATGAAATTTATTATGCAGGGGGTTTTGAGGGCAACAAATCGATCTAGCTGGGTTTCATTTTTACTTTTTCACTTTTTGCCATATAAACGTCAAAAATGAAAACAATTCGTTCGAACGGTTAAAATCGTCGTAGAAAATCCAACTTAATACTAAATATGCTTATGGCGATAATCTTGCATTTGTTGTAATTAGATTACAATATTTAATTCAATGACGGTCGTGAGAGCACTTTTTAAAAATTCGTAGTTTTTTTATTTTTTCGACGGGTCCTTAGCGTTATTGGCCCTTTGAATAGGAATTCATATTCAAAGTCTAACACAGGGTTTAAAAGTACTATCTAATATCCTTGTGAACATAACAAATATATGTTTCGGTATTTTTAACAAGCATTTTAATAGAATAAAACATGAAAAATAAATCATTTTCAAATTATAAGAAATTTTAAATACAGAATTCAATAAAAACATTTTAAAATTAGATTCATCGCCATGTAAAGAACATTACGTGTATATCATCGAATTGTTATTTAGAACTATAATATTTAAAGAATTACACAATAAAACTATCCAGCAAATTGCGAAACTGAGGGTGTAACAACACATTTAATATCAAATTGTATAAATTGTAAAATGCATTAAATCTTTTCTTTATTATTTTTGTTAAATGATTATTGGAACTATAATACCCTTTTAATATAATTAGACCATAATATATTATTATTATTTGTTATTAATAAATTAAATAATTACATATTATATTTGTACCGTTGTTTGGTAAAATAATAAAAGAAGTTTCATATATTTTATATAGTATGTGATTTGAATATTTAAAAAAACTATTTCATTTGTAAAATTAAAATTTTGTAATATTTTTCCTGTAAATATTTGAACTGTTGCGAGTATTGTGAAAAAAAAGAAAAATAACAAAATGAACTTCATGTAAGTCAATTAGTACCTAGATAATATTTTAATACATCTAAGAATTAAACACTTTCGTAACAATTTAATATTAAGAAAATAAGTAATTGTTAACTAAATATGATTATTTGAATATTTTAGAAAAACTATTAAGTAAAATTAAAATATGTATTTTGTATTATTTTTTAAGTATATACTTTGAGCTGTAAGTGATGAGGAAAAAACTTAAGATGTATTACATAAATAATTAATAATAAATTTAAAAAAATATTATTTATAATAAATTGTGTGGTGTAATTTATTTTACCTTTCTCTATTATTATAACTACACGATTCACAAAATATGTAATTCGTCAGAATTTATTCTATTCTGTGATACTTATTACAATAAGTGAACTATTAAATAAAAAATTGATTTATGAATAATTTACTTATTTACAAAAACATATTTTTTTGTGGGTATGGTAATACTGATTTTCTTCCAGAAAAATGGCGAATTCGTTTATCAGATTTACCTTTAATTTACTTCTCACATAATTCATAATCAGTGTCTATTCTGATTAATCTATTCTGTGATGGTACGGGTATGAAGGCAGTCAACGAAAATAGATATTGGTTATTCTGAACATGAACACCATAGTCTGCTGACCTTGGGAAATAAAATAATATACCATATTTTACAATATTATCGCTACCTATCGGTCGTTGATTATCGCTCAACAAATTTTATATTGCAGTAAGCAATCTAGAGTAATATATAGTCAATGGTATAACGCTAGCACATTAGATTTGAAACTTGCTGAAAATTCCCCATCTAAATCTAGACCTAATAGTGCATCAAAAACTGTTTTATTTTTCATCAAAAAAGTTTCCTACAATGAATCTAGATCTCCTACAGTGACTAAAAAGTCAGGTACTAGATCAGGAGCATTCTCTACGCGTTTAGACGATTCGTATATGAACCTTATACCTTCAATAGTAATTTAGCGGTCTATTAAAACCCCAGCTTTAATTCGATGTAATCGTCTAAGCTTACGCGCATTTTTTACAGACATTCCTTCATCCGTGTCATTTAAACAGTGAACATATGTAAAACAAATTAATACTTACCAAAATACAAATCACGCTGATGACCCCGTAGATTAGGAAACCACGCTCTGCTACCAAATGTTCCGCCAAAACAGGTTCTACTAAGCCACGAGGTTCCCTGCTTCGACTTGCGTGGTATATTTGGAAGAATTTACAATAAAAGAAAAACTAAATGGAGTACTACAATATCCTTTATTAAAGGGAGGGTAAGGTTAATTCGTACAAAAAAAGGTATGTTTTTATGTGATTTTATGTAATTTTTTGTGACGACACAGTACAAATAATTTTATTAAATCCAATGGTACATTAAAGTATGACATTCGAAGAATATTGTATAAAATGTTCACGAAGAAATATTAAAAAATACGGCAATGGCAGCAATTAATCGGACGTATCTCGGAAAAAAGTAAAATTACGGTGCTCCTCATAACTTGGTGCTGGATCATCCGAAATCAAAAAATCAAAGTTCTTTCGTTAGATAATAGTTTTTACTAGGTAACGCTGGGAGGGTTTTTCGAAATTTAAATTTTTCATTATTTTGAAACACTTTAAATGGAAAAACCCGATTTTTTGCAAAAAAAAAATCAGCTAATTTGTTATTGTAAAATAAAAATTATTAACAAATTTGAAAAAAACTGTCCAGCGTTACCTCGTAAATTATATACAGAAATAGCGTTCAAAATTTCAAAAGAATCGGTGTTGTAGTTTTAAAATTATGAGGGGCACCGACTTTAAAAACATGAGTTGTGGGAAAAACGCTTTAGTTTTAAACACTAAAAAATCTGGTATAAAACGTTCATAAATGAATTTTATCAGCTTACCTTACACTGAATCATCAATGCCAGGTCCATAAAGAATGTTGTTATCATCCATGATGTCTAAAGCACTTTTGCTCCTGTCTTCGACGAATCCTGCCTTCTTTAGTTTGTCTCTTAGCTTCCTGCTCTGCTCGGCTTATACGAATGAAGTCAGTTGATCGCGCCCAGTAATTCACTACTGACTCCCATGTCTTGCATGAAGGTTAGTAAAGCAAAAGAACCTTCATTGAAAACACTGGCTGCCACATAAGCTGCAATTTTAACAATGACAGAGGTTCCATTCAAGCGCTTTGGTGAGATTTTCCAAATAAGTTGGTTCAAACTCTCATTGTTGTTCTGCGTGAAGCCTCCGACACATCGCTCCAGGAGGGCATCTTTGCTCAGATCTTTATAGATAGGCTTTATGGCATCCAAAACATCCTCGGGAAGAGCACTGTACGTGTGTTTGAACGAATCCAATGCATTAGCATTAGAACCTCATTATATATATCTTACGACTTTAACCGCGACGAGTCTATAGCGATAAACAATTTCGACCCTAACAACAGGTATAAGAATACTCATAACTTCGTCAATTTTTGCTCCAATCGACTTGAAATTTTGACATAATATTTTTGAGATATTATGCATTCAGTTAAAAATTATTTTTAAAAAATGCAAATTTTTTTTTAATACCTTAATAAAAACGAATAAGAAACGTCTTCCGCGGAACATTATACTTAAAACACGATATAAAATACATTTACTAGAGAATGTGGACAGTACGTTCTATCTATCCCAACGACAGTTAACTCGCGACACCACACACGAGACGGCCGCAACCCAAGGTCGGATCGGCGAACACAATGGGGAAATCTATCGGACCTTCGTCACAACGATCCCTTCTCGCGGACTGGTTGTCCGAGACCGAACCGACCCGACGGCCGTCTCTGTAATGGCAATTACGGTCCGAACATTAAACTTTAATTTAGCAACTGGTTTCTAAATAGACGATATTTTTTATTTCCGTAATTTTAAAGAATAATTTATTACTACAGAATGCCAATTTTAGATATTGACCGCAAATTCCCTTTATAGTTTACCTTTTTTCTTTGTATCGCGGTATATAGTTACTACCGCCTTTGCGATTAACATGAAGTATAACGAAGGAGCATACGCCATCTACAACTATGTTTATTGCAACTATGGTTTGCTACATAATTTATCTTGAACAACATTTTTGTAGACAAGGTATCACGTTGTGTATCTTAATATTTCGCTTATATTTTTGTAATTCCAAATAAAATAATTTATATACAAATCTAACAAAATACAAATCGTTAATTATTATAAACGCGGGCATTTTCCTATAATTTTATTATTTAGGTTTTTCAAAATTTAAATTCCCAATCACTTTTAAATTACTACCGTTTGTTAACCGTTTGTTCTTTATATCCTGAAGGTTATACGGCATTGTATGTCGTACATATATGATAATACGACATTTTTTATATATTATTTATAATGCGAAAATCATTAAAACCTTAGGTTCGATACTTCGATTCCGGTTAACTTACCACGATGTGCCCTATACTTACGCTTATTATTTCACTAGAACTAATAAATATTATATTTTACTAACGCTTCAGTTACCATGACACTTCTCCTTACAATTTATATAAAACAAATAACGCACGTCACATATCAGTTTAACTGTAACTAACCGGCAACAAGAAAACACATACCATCCGTGTCTGGACGAATAAAATGATATAAAGGGTAATATATTTCATATTTTTATACGAAACAATACACTGAAAATACTACTTATGTTGAAAGGTACTTATAGTCATAAATACATTTTTTGAAATTTATATATTATAAAATTAAAAAAACAAACATTTATTTACGTATGAAAATAAGTATTATTATAGTTTAATATCCCATAAACAAATTTCAAATAATACTTTTATAATATTTATATTATTATGTAATGTTATTTACAATAATATGTCTTATATTTTAAATATTTAAAAATTATTAATTTTATTTTGGATTCTAAACGAACGAAGGAATATATTTGACAATAATTATATATATATAGCATTTTTTATGACTTGATCATTTATTAAATATTACGAATTATAAATTAAACATATTTTAAAGAGTTGTTTTTCATTTTAAAAAGAAAGAAATCGACGAAAGAATGGGGACAGGATGGAGACAGGATGGGGACAGAATATTTCAAAGTTAATCGTAATACACGTAAAATTGGTTTTATTTATAACAATTAGTCGTGTTTGTTAATGAAAGGGAGGGTGGATAATATTCGTAACTAGTAATTTATTCAATCTCGTGCTTGTATATGATAAATATAATTTACTATTACATTTAATTATACGAACAATTTTAAAAATACACGAATTTATATATATTCTATAATTTATACAACTCGACACTACGTTCATTCGTAGTTTTACTATTTTTCGATTTACCGTTAACAAGCTGTATTTGTATACGTACGTATTAATAATTATTTATTTTTAATTGTAAATTTCATACTTACGCTATGTGTTCTTTGACTAATCACAAATATATATATACCTGAAGCTTTATTGGAATTGGACCGATAGTTTAGAAAGTGATAGTTTAAATGCTTGAACGTTTGAGATTTCACTTACTATTCCGCCTATTTTATCATAATCACACGAGTTTAATATTCAGTTGAACGTTGTTTAATATTTAATGTAGTGGTTATTGGTACGAAATCCATTCAAACCGTATTGGTAGTTATGAGTTCATAACGCATATTCGCTCACTAACGTGACACAATTATTTTCAAAAAAGAGTGTATTCAATGTTTATTGAATAATATTATTATTCGTTTGTTTACAGATTAAATCGATAAATCCTTATAAAATGAGTACGATGAAAAATGAAGATGTCATCATCAATTTAAAATTATTAAAGCTATGTGGCTTCTATCAGATATGCGATCCTACCGTCACAAAAATTTATAAATGGAATGTATATCAATTAGTGTTTTTAATTTTAGTTTTGTTGAGCCAGTTGACGTTTTTATGCGGAAATATAGGATTTTTCATTGAAATGGAAGACAGTTATAATCAATTTAACTATTTTTTTCATTTCCATACTTGCATACAGGTGTACCTCGGCTTGTGGAAGATATGGATATTATATTACAACAATAACAACATTTGGGAACTATTTAATGTAACAAGGTTAAACTTTCTGTGGAGTAAGCTTAATAATAACACAAAAAATATATTGTACAAAAGTCGAGAAAGAAATATAAAGATTACTTATATATACTTAATTGGCGCTTTAATAGCAGTTGTCCCGTGGCAAATATTTCCTATCACAACCTATTTATTTACGACTGTCAAAGATAATGTACGTTTCCCGAACAGTATGAACTTTCGGTTTCCTGTAACTGTAAGCACTTATAATCAGTATTTTCCTATATTTTACATGATGGAATGTACGATATTTGCACATTTCGTGCACATAATTATATCAACCGAGGTGTTCTTCATTACATTCTCTTATGCTATAATCGGTCAATACGAAGCAATTGAAGAAATAGCAAAATACATTGGACACGATGACAAACTCGAAGCAGGTAAAATTATATTAACGATGATTTCGGAAATTATTGTCCTATAATATACCCATACATATATATTATATCCCTTGTTAGTACAAATTATTGATCTATTAAAATAGTTAAAAATAGTTACATAAAGATTTAAATAGATCTTTAACCGATTAAATATTATTAATTTCATTTTCATTGGGAAAATATACAACAACTGGCATAATTTTAATTTCACTATTGATAATAAAGTTTAAATTAATCGGCAATACAAATATAATTTGCGATCTTATATTTCAAATATAGTTGGTGTTTTACGAATAAACGAGTCAACATTTATATTTTCAGATAGTAACAACGAAAACACAACTGATTACGATGCGCTTAAAACAATTATAGTTTGTCAACAGAAACTTCATTCGTAAGTATTTTCTTACATTTTGTATTTGTTTTACTCAATGTCCGAATTATATATAAGAACGATAATATAATAACTATAAATTCGATACTATACATATACACTTAATTCACTTTATAATACGATTCAGGTAGATGACTCATGGTGCAGTAGTGTGGCATAATAACGTGTTAAAAAATTAGACGCTACTATGATCGATTCATAGAGTGAATAAACGTGTAGAAGATATTATTAACATTTTTTTCTTTTAGGAAAATAAAATTATTTTTAAAATCGTATGTGAGGCCTATTATTTTATTATACATCTCCTTTACTTCAGGCGCAATCATAGTCACAACTTATATGTTAATTATGGTAATATATATATATATATATATATATAAATGTTTTAAGCGTTAAAATAAAATTGATAATTATAATAATTATATTTGTTTTCTTGAAGATTTTAACATCAAAAGAATTATTCTCAATATATACTGTCTTCAAAGTCTGCTCTGCGCTGTTGTATAGTATTGCACTCTTATACCTGTATTGTTATTTTGTTGGAAGTATAAACGAGAAAGTAATTATGATATACATTATATGTTGTCTTCGTTAAATAATTGTTAACATTTTATAGAATGAATCGATGAACTTTGGAATATATTCTTGTAACTGGACGAAAATCAATTATAAATGTAGAAAACTAGTATTATTAGCGATGAGGATGAATGAGTCTAATAAATTAATGATTAGAGCTACGCCGAGAAAATGATCAACTTACAGTTATTCGCTAACGTATTGATTTTTCATTTTATAATACATACTCGAACATATTATTCGCGTAAAATTCAAAACAGTATTAAATGTGATTTCAGGTAATGACGACATGTTACAACATTGTATCCGTTATGGTGAAATCAATGACACAAAAATGAATAATCGGGAGAAATATACAAAATGCAAACTTTTAGAGTACACATTTGTAAATGTATAATATATAATAAAATTCAAACTTGTCGATAATTATATATTAACAACAATATGATTTCAGTTCAACATGACGTAATGTGAAAAAATTATACCAGTTATGACGAGTCAATGAATTAGAAAATCTGTTAAATTTAGGTTATGAACTATTACGCACCGACTTTACACGTTAAATTTAATTTAAACTAAATGTTCACAAATACGTTATTAAAATATTAACTACATTAAATTAGTCGAGTTTGTGATATTTATTATTTATAAACGACAATACACTTATTCACATAAACACAAATAAACACTATACTTCGAAGAAATGTCGTACAATTTTAATAAAATATAATCGTTGTTTAAAACAATATATATATATTTGATTAATTTTATTTAAAACTTGCAAGTTTGATAACTACAATTTATTTGGTGGAGTTTTTAATACATAAATTGATATTAATTCGACCGTTTACAGGTTTAATATGTTTTTTATTACTATACAACTAACGGGTTACCTATACCTATACCTGTTCGTTAATATATATGTGGAAAGGACCAACACGTTTCTATTATAACTAAATATTAACCCTTAAATAAACAATATATTGTTAAGATTAATGATAGATAATAAGAGAATTCCAATGAGGCTGAAAGGTAAGTTCTATAAGAGTGTAGTGAGACCAGCTATGTTGTATGGTTCAGAGTGTTAGGCGGTGGACAAGAAAATAGAGCAGAGAATGAACGTAGCCGAGATGAGAATGCTTAGATGGATGAATGGGGTGACAAGAGAAGAAAGGATAAGAAATGAATATATAAGAGGAAGCATAGAAATAGCGTCGATTATGGATAAAATGAAGGCGAATATACTTAGATGGCTTGATCATGTTATGAGGAGAGAAGATTCGGAAGCAGTAAGGACAGTTATGGAATTAAGCGTGGAAGGAAGAAAAGGAAGGGGAAGACCAAAGAAGAAGTGGGTAAACACGATTGAAGAAGATATGAGGATTGCGGGTATGTGCGTGAATGATGTGGGAGATCAAGTCAAGTGGAGGTTGATGACCAAGGTGGCCGATCCCAAATATCTGGGAGAATAAGGCGAGGAAAAAGAAGAAGAGTTTATAAGTTAAAAAAGCGTATAGGTAAAGTGAATTAATCAAATAAAGCGATAATAAACGAGCGAATAAAACGAATAACGAAAATTCCCTACCTAGCCGACCGTATTCGACTTCTCTACTCTGAATACGTAACAAGTCGTGCAAGAAGATCGAGTAAAAAAATATCGGATCGATAACTTCGTTACCTCGAGGTTACCGACAGTGTTCAATGAGCCAGAACGCAGAAATGTTCGTAACGAGGAACCGCACTCGTTCCTCGGGATACTTCGCGGGATCTTGAGAGTTGTGGTTCGTGTCGCACCACCACACTAACTGGAAGACGAAATCAACTCTGGGTGTAATTGTTGTGTTATGGTTACATACGCGGAGTCAGAAAATGACGGTAAGCCGGTCTAAACGTTGGATTGGTTTACTTTTTTATTTTATTAATTTTGTTATGTAACCCGAGTTGATGATCGTCGTTCGTCACGCGTGTTTACACATTTTTCGTCGTATTTGTTGTAAGTTAATTTTCGAGTCGTAAGTAGTACGATTTATCTTTGTTTATATAATTCGTATAAACGAATGGTCGGTGGTATTCTGAGAGGATCAAGTGTCGGTTTCGTTTTTATTAAAAGAAAACTTAAGAAACGTTCACGCACGTTAATTTTACAGCGAAGAAATTAACGTTAACTACGTTGACTGTTATTACAATTGTGTAATGTATACGTATCACGCGTATAATAACTTAACACGCTTTTCAGCAAGTTCATTGAACAAATGCGACGCGTCGATTAAAAAAATAGTTAACCGGATTTGGTTATTTATACTCCGATCGATAAAAATAATTAATTTTTGTATTCTCTACAAACCAACGGGCCGGCCACCCTTGTCCTCACTTTTCACCTTCATTCGAACTCTCGTAACTTCACACGCGCCAAGACACCTTCGTATTTCTTTAAATCGCGTAACGTCACTTCTTTTTCGGCCTTTCTCGCCAACTCTTACCATCTACCACCATTTCCTTTGTCACTGCCTCTATTAAAAAACATACCCGAACCGTTTCAATCAAATTCTTTCGTAATTTAACAACTACTTAGTGCCACTCTTATATAAATAAACGAAGAAAAAACGCTATTTTACGTTTCGTTATCAATCGTCCAAAACGAATATTATTGAACGGTGAACAGCGAATGAAACGTTTCGGCCAAAAGGTAACTTTTAAACGAGTTCGTTGACATAATATGGGTAACGAGCAAAGTGTACCAAAAATACGTTTATTACGTTCACAGATTTATGACGATAAATCGTGATTTTTCTCTTTCTACTTTTCCATATTTCGCATGTCGATCCATTGAATCGTGATTAATATACAATTAGTTTGATTTTCGAGAATTTCCGCTCGTTTCATCATAAATACTCGAATGCCGGTAAACAGTTGATGCTTACGATTTTTGATCATTTTCGTAGTAATAGTAGCGTTGTATATATATATATATATATATACAGCGATTAACCGGACTAATTATTGTCATTAGGTATTCGGATAATCGAATGTATGAAGAAAAGATTTTCGTGTATCTTATCGCATAATACATAACGCTAAGTGTTCATTAAAAAACAATCGGTAACTAACTAAAACAATAACGAAACGCGAATGGTAAAGAACGCGTGGGGCGCGGGTGGATAATGTCAGTTTTGACACGTCCATGGTTGCGTAGATACGATTTGTATAAAGTTATTTGATCGAGGTTGGTAGTCCGGATAATCATGAATCCATGTAACCGAAAGCCGGATAATCGAGAATCCGCTGTATAAATATATATATATATATATATATACACGTGTCGGTATATATTTCGTAATTAAGTAACCAATTTCTTATCAGTTGTAAAGTACCAAATTCCTAGATCTTCACAGGTAATAACAACTCGGATGTTAGGCCGATCGACGCGTAGTATTCGTCTCACTCACTTCTAGACTCTGACGTTCGCACAAATAATTAGTGTACGATAACATAAGCATGTGATAATAATACGCGATAATAGGTGAAAAAAACACAAATATTTTATTGTCGCTTATTTTATTTTATTATCACTTCTACTAAGAACTAATCGTCATAGAACACTTTCCGTGTTATCAACAAGCGGTCATAATGCCACGAGTAGTGCAGAATCGTGGAGGGAGTAAATAGGTAGCTACTTGTTGTTATTAAGTAGAACCGGTTCCTATTCATTGGCGAATTTTAGTAAGTATACTGCTTTCGTTGCTGTTCGCGCGCGTGTGTGTGTATGGTTTTTGCACGAATAACAAATAAAACGACACCGTGTAAACCAGTCTAATAATTACGTAATCGATAAGCGGTGATCTAGGTACGTTGTTTTCTTTACCAAATCTACTCGTACTATTATACGCAATATATAATCGTGGAGTTTTACAAATCTACTGTCAACAATAATCAGCCCTGTTTCAATTCCAAACGCGAGCCGAAAACTTGCTCACATAGTTGTAATTTTTATTTGCAAGAATTACCTTTCGTTATCGTCGTTAAATATTTATATAAACAAGAGGTATTTCGCAATTATCGTGTAAATATTTTTTGTTTTCGCCACATTTTTTTGATAGTATAATGTTTCGAATAATTTTTTGTTTTTGACGCGTTTTAACGTTTTAAGTCGAATTGTATAATACAAATTTGCCAATATTTACAATTGTAAACAATCGTAGTAATTTTTGTCTAAATTCTAATAGATCGGAATTATTTTTGTCTTCGATATCGATCACGAGTTTTCAAAATTAAAATGAAGTTTACAGTCAACGTGGATCTGAAAAAAGAACGTGAAAAATGCACGTTTAACGTCGAGGAACTCACGAATTTCTTGGATGGAGGTGCGAACATAACGAAGAATAGACGAAATCTTGGTTTGTGATTCACTTGTAAATAATTGTTTAACACGTATTAATGGAAAAAAATTCATTTTTAGAAGCATTTTTCCTTTCTGATCCACGGTTGAAAGATGATACTCCTATGGAGTATTTAAGTCACAAAGAACGTTATGAACATGCTGTACGTAAAAGTTGTATTATGTTCAAAAAAGTTAACGAGTGGCAACAAAAAGATGAAAGTGGAAGTAATTCGATGACAATCTATAAGTATGAATTTGGAAAACTTCTTATCGAAAATGATTTTTAATATTTATTTTGTAATAAAATTTCAGATCACTTTTGGGTGGCTCGGTGGGAAGTGCAATAATTAAAGATGGTTCACCTTTTTCCGTACATTATGTAATGTTTATACCAACCATTATGGGTCAGGGTACTATGGAACAACAAGGTGAATGGATTGGTCGAGCATTTAGCAATCAAATTATAGGCACCTATGCTCAGGTATTTTTATTATTCATATTTTATATATAAAAATAAATGTTTGTATATATGTCCCTTATACATTTTTATACTTCTCAACCAATTTTAATGAAATTTAGTATGAAAGAGTTTTTGGGTATGACAATTCATTTGGCCATACCTATTTTGCTTAATGTTGACTGTGTGTATATGTACCTTATAACAGAAAATATATGAGTATTTTGTATAAATAAAATTATTTTATGTCGTCATGGTTACCAAAATTCAATTGAATCAAATATCCGTGGCAACATTTCAGTTCATGCATTTCAAGTGGTGTTAATCCAATCCATGGTTGTCACAATTATTTTCACTGTCAAATCAATTATGCCATCCAAATAACAAGCGATTGGGAAACAAGACTGGAAAGTTTCTGAAACTGTTAATCTAGACAAACACTGCACACTGATTTACATTTTTGCATTCCATTGTGATGCTAATTATAATTACAGTTTTTGTTCAAGTGTGACAATTGAAAAACTGGATAAATCATGCGTGTATTGTAACGCTCTCAAATTTCAAAATGAATCTGAAAAATCAGGAATCTGCTGCACATGCGGAAAAGTGAAATTGCCAGAATTATATTCACCACGCAAATTATTTTCTACTTTGATGTCAGGTGACAATATGATCGAAACATTTCTTGGCAAACATACACAAGTACAATTCGTGTTTCCAAATAAAATTGTTCAGTACAGCAAATATCATACACGAAAAATACATGCCAACATTCAGAGTGCAAGGACTATCAAATTTATCAACTTCTCACATGGATAGCAATACAAGACCTGTGTACCCTTATACGTTGAAAAACTTTCTAATTTATTTGTAAACGCATTAGATAGAAAAAAAACCAAAAATATTGCGTATCTATAAACATCTCAATAAACAAAATTAAATACAAACTTTGAATAGCATTACAAAACATGCCAGGTTTAGCTAGTAATATATATATTTACTATTTAGTTTCTAAATATATAAATACATTTTGAAAATTGACTTCAACTTTTAAATATTTCAAATGATTAATTTTTCTATACATTTTTAAAATCTGAAACTTGAATTATGTATTTTATAAAAAAACTGGAATTAACTTTTTTTAAATGTATTTCATGTACATAAAAATACTAATAATAAAGAATCGTCATAACATATATTATTTTATTTAGACTGAACTTGGTCATGGGACCTTTATTCGTGGCTTAGAAACAACTAGTACTTATGATCCAACTACAGAAGAATTTGTTTTAAACAGTCCTACACTAACATCATATAAATGGTGGCCTGGTGGACGTCAGTATTTTAAAATATATATAATTCAATATCAACGGCGATTTTTATATTACTTTTTAATTTTTAGTTGGACATTCTTGTAATTATGCAGTTGTAATGGCTCAGCTGTATACTAATGGACAATGTTATGGTATTCATCCGTTTATTGTTCAACTTAGAGATGAAGAAACATGGATGCCAATGCCTGGTAATAAAATAGTTAACGAAATAACGTAAAAATAGCAATCCTAATAAATCAATTACATTAGGTATAAAAATTGGTGAAATTGGTAGTAAATTAGGGATGAACTCCACTAATAATGGATTCTTGGCATTTGATAAAGTGAGAATACCTAGAATAAATATGCTGATGAAAAATGCCCAGGTTCTTAAGGTGAATAATTGTTTTATTTGTAATCTACGCTGTTTATAATTACGCAATAAATGGTTAATTAGACACGCATTTTTAAAATTGAAAATACTTTTTTGAAATAACTGATAACCCTCAATATTAAACATTTTCTGATAACCCTGTATATATTTTTAAAATAACCACCTTCGCATTTATTTAAAAAATATAAGTTATGTTTGAATATTGACGATATTGTTTCACATTAATTTTTTAAGGATGGTACCTATAAGAAATCAGTTAATGATAAACTAACTTATGGTACCATGATTTTTGTACGTGTAGTCATTGTTAGAGATATTGTATCGGATAATATATCAAAAGCTGCAGTAATAGCAACTAGATATAGTTGTGTTAGAAGACAATCAGAACTTAAACCTGGGTAAATATTTAATACTTATAATACAAGTTAAATTTTAATTATATATTTGTTAAAAAAAAATATATATGTTTTACATTAGTGCAGGCGAATCTCAAATTTTAGATTACCAAACACAACAATATAAAATTTTTCCAGCCATAGCCATTAGTTTAGCGTACAAATTTGCTGCATCATGGCTTTGGGATGTTTATAATAATGTTACTTCACAATTGGAAGAAGGCGTTTTAGAACAGTTACCTGAGGTATAGATAATAAGATATTTGTAAAAAAATAATCTAACAAGTTACTTAAAAAAATTAATTTGAAGTGTTAATTAAAAACTTTTACAATTTTTTAGTTACACGCTATAGCGTGTTGTTTAAAAGCTGTTAGTACAGCAGATGCTGCCGTTGCTGTAACAACCTGTCGTCTAGCTTGTGGAGGTCATGGGTACATGAATTGCAGTAATTTTCCTAATTTATATTCAATGACATCTGCCGCAGAAACCTATGAAGGAGAAAACACTGTGCTACTTTTGCAAACAGCTAGGTAATATATTGAACATTTTAAACTAATGTTTTCTATTTAGGTTTTATACAATTTATATTGACATCCAAATCGTATGATTTGAAATTATAAACTAAATATTTTAAATTAAGTTGATAATATTAATGAGTAATACTATTTATGCTTAATATATCATTACTTAAAAATGTATTTATCACAATTAAATGCTGTTTGTATTTTTTGAAAATAATAAAAAAGAATTATAATAATATTATTACTATAAATTACTTCTAAATAATGCAAGATTATTTAAAAAGAACGAATTAATTTCAATAGTTAACATTTTATTAAAGAAAAATGATACACAATTTTTACTAAGTTACTAGTATTCTAATAATAACCAAGTTTTTAATTTTTATTAATTAAGTATTTTATGTGGCCACTATTTATAGTGTGGATTTTATCAAGCCAATAAAAAAAAAACTTTCAGATACTTTTGAGCATATCACAATCTACAAAATTTATCACTATTGTTATTTGTGGTCTGTGGATAATAAACATAAAATTGATCTTTTAAATATTTTCATAATAAAATATCACCTTGAGGTCTGGGCATCCGATTCAAAAGGCCAAGCATAAAGAGTAGGATTTTGTGACTAAAACACCTCCCTTTTGATTAATTCATTCAAAAAAGCTTTTACCTTTAGCTGTCAATGTTTATCTTGTTGATAAATAATATAATCGAAATTTGCTTTTA
>JAIPRN010001584.1:0-42829 GCA_025469175.1 Geopemphigus sp. TES_GeoC_2020
TATAGTTTTTGAACAAATTAAGTTGAATTGAAACGAAATCATAATCCATTAGTCAGTATTTTAAAAATAAAAGCAATATTCATCAAGGAAAAACCAAATGCGTTTCTAATTAGCTCCAGAAGTATCGGAACTAATTAGAGAGCAAATTAATAACGTAAGATATGGACGAATAGGTAAATGAACGTATAGGATGTCAATAAATATGTCACAATTGCGCCTATGACAAGGAGGAATAAAGAGCCAATCAAAGAAATTGCAACCATTTCTGGCCGGTATAAGTAACGACAATAAGGCACGATTAAACCTACGAAAGGAAAATCGAAAAATTATAGAATGAGGTTGACAATGTATAAAATCTGATAGAAATTTGTGAAGCGATTTCAACGTGAATGTATTATGGAGACATATGTTTGTAGATTTGTATTAATGACGTTAACCGAAAGTAAATTAACGTGACTGAATCAATTAATAATATTGGTACAACGAGTGACTCGAACAATAGACCGTTGGCCATAGAACGTTCAAATTTTATAAGACAAGATTCGCTGAAAGGTCGATTATTCAACGGTCGATTTAGACATTGAGAGGGCAACGTTTAAAGATATTTTCGAATCGTTAATACGCGAGGATCATAAGGAACGTCCTTGTATCAGAATCTACATTTTCCTTCTTATATAAATTTATTGTTTATTATGATTTTATTTTATTCTCGATCGTATATGACAATAAAGTAGCATTTTGATTTTAATATGAACAATTTCTATTATAAGATATAATTAAATTAAATCCCTATAATAACTCTGTGGCGGTAATAGTCAAATGTTGGAATATGGCTTTAATTATTATATTTTGAAATTTAAAAGTAATTGCAGCAATTATAAACAACCTTAGTTTATTATTTATTCACAGCTTTGCCTCAAATAAATTTCAAGCTCTTAAAAAACACTCGGGACAATAACCGTTTGATATGTTTACATTTTTAACCCAAAAAAATCATTCTAATTAAAGATCATCCGACTGAGATGTTTAGTTATACCTTTTGCCGTGAACTCAATGTATTTAATATACTGTACTTCTATACAAATCAATTTTATTTAAAATAATAATGATATAAAATAATAAAATATACGATTTATAGCATTTTTAGGGTTATATTTCAAATTTATAATTATCGGTATTTATTTATTATTTAAATAGACATACATACACGCTTTATAGTATCTTTTGTTTTATTGCATCTTTGTACAAAAATTAGTCTCTACAGATCATTACAATACAGTTTTATTTGTTTATATGCCTAAACAGAGGAGCCTACGGCATTGATACATTTCGTACCTATAAAGTCAATATTTAAATTATTATCAAATAATATTCGTTTTTATGTTGTATTTTATTAAGTTTTCTATGACGTCGGAAATTTCGCTGAAACTCGATGAGCAAGTGAAGAAAGAAATATTTCACGTTGGTCGTGAATATAAATCAAGTTTGTAATACTTCCCTTTCTTCTTTTTAATCGTCATATTCTTAAACTTTCGTTTGAACTTCTCAAATGGAACGGCTTAATTTTATTCATTTACATAATAATAATCTCTGTTTTCAACACACCAAAAATATCTAAAGAAATTAGGTACGTGTATATTATACGTTTAAATACTAAACGTTAATTTTACTTATTGGGTATTATGTATTGTTAATATTTTTCATATATTTTATTGTTAAACGTGCCCATTAACTTCAACATTCATATACAGGACATAGGCTAGATAAATGCAATTATATAAATTATCATTAATCGTATTATAGTTATTATTTGTCATAAATATGGGGCAAAATTCACGAACTATATTTATTAAACAACTTTAAAAGTTATAATGTATATTATAGTATTTAAATGATTCGGAGTTAAAATACTAAATCTTGTTTTAAACATTTTAAATATACTATAAGATAATAGTTTTACTTAAAGCAATCAAGGAACGAATATAATTGTGTTTATAATACAAATGTCGACGAGTATTAAACTTTTATTTTTAATGCCAGTTTCAGTCTAATCATAATTAGAAATTAAATAAATATTAGGTAAAATATAATTTTTATTATCCCATAATAAATTATAACATATTGTCATACGCGTACATTTGAAATCGAGGAAATAGTAGTATTAAAACTAAATGGTTATTAAAAAGTAAAAATTTTTTAATGTACTCAATTAGAATCGTTTTACGTAAATTAAACACGTCAAAAAATCAAAATGTAATATTATTTAAAAAAAAAAAATTAGAATATAATATTACGTGTTTTAGTTAAAAAAAATACAAGCAACAACAATGTAGGTATAATATTTTACGTCACTTAAAACTATATTGTATATTTATAAATAAATTTGGCTTTTTTTTACTAAAATTTATTTGTAACGCTTAATACGATATAGGTATGTATGTTATAATTTAAATTAAAATAATTATATATTTTAATATTGAGATGTGAAGAAAAATATACAAAATAATAATTAACACTTAATAAGCGAAGTACTTAAAAAAAATTCTGCGTAAATAATATTATTAAATAGGAGCTAACAAATTTCTGCAGACGAACAAATAAATTATTTGGAATAATTTGATATATTATTCCTTAAACACTAATTATGACAATTACGTAAATTAAATAATTCTTACTAAATTATGTCGGTATGGGGAAAAATGTATATTTACTGTTCGGTTATAATGATAACAATTAATATCTTATATGAGGAAACTTTGATATTTTCGTAGTAAATTTTTTAATTTTACGATTCCCGTAAGTTTTTCCTTTCATGTGATTCAACGATCTCCTATTTCTTTGTAAAGGTTCAGTCCCGCTGGCTTGTTTTACAGGTTCAGTTGTTTTGTTTTCTTGCTGCACTTCAGGATGGATTATAATTGGTTCGTACGATCCATTTAATGATCGTTGGAACTCAATAATATCGTCGTTGTTTCTCATTCTTATAACGTCATAATCGAGGTACCTGCAACGCACGAAAACGCGACAATTATATTTTTATAATACGACGCCATCAATAGTATCGATACTAAGACAAATTTTTAAACACGTATTATACGCGTGTTCGTTATTAATATTATTGTATTTTGTTATTGTCGGATAAAGAAAGTTACAACTGTCCATATATCGTCAATTGCGTACAAAGCTATTCGTTTATGAGATATTACTATTTAAATTTAAATAATATTTATTCGATATTTTTATTTATATAACGACAGCCATTTGAAATGAATATAATATATTAAAAATGAAGAACAAAAATGGAAACGAAATAAAAACTTTTTAGTTTTGAATTCGATCGTTGGTTTTCAATTATTTTGGTTTTGAATACGATTTGGTCACCGGTTTTTAATTATTTCGATTTTATTTAAGATTTTTCGGTTTTCTGGAATTACGATATCAATTTCAATTTAGTTCATCAACATTTATTTATTCTTTTAGTTGTTTTGATTTTAAATATTTATATTTATTGGTGACGTCTTAGATGTTAAATACCAATTTTGATTTTTTATGATTTTAATATTGGTTTGAGTATTTATATTAATATTTAACGATGTTTACCGATATTTTAAATCGGTTTCGAAAACAGTTTCAAACGCTGATTAAAAAAGTACTACTGCATACATATATTCTATGTTTATCTAGTTTTCTATTTTGTATTCGACAGTAATCAATAAAAATTTGAAATTACATCCGTGTTACGTCACGGTACGTTTTTTTATCTATTGAAATATTTAGGCACCTATATTATGCATGCATTATGTGTCTGAACGTACGGACAGTGACGTAGAATATATTATTATATCCATACCAACGAGTAGTTTCTATTCAACGAAAGCAATAATAAGTGATTTTCGATTATATATATAATTATAAACCGTCACAGATAACTGCATAATTATTTACAGTTATATAGGCTGAAAATAGAAAATCGGTGGTAAACGACAGTCAAAAAGAACGTAAATGATATTAATATATGAGCGCGCAATATAATATATTAATACGATTTCAATGGAAAAACACAGAAGACCGGACGATCGATCAATCGACGGTTTTCTCGAAGCGTTATTGGGCCTACGTCACAATATCGACTCTATTTAACGAGTTAACAAATAATCGAATTCGTTTAAATTAAGGGCTATAGAAAGCAATGGAAATAGCAAAACGTAACGGTACACGTGTTAGTGTTACTATTATTGTAATACCGATGCTACGTTCGGTTCTTAAACGAACGGATGGAAAGTGAAACGTGTCCCGTGTTGTTTATATAGGTATAACAGTCAACTGCGTTTTCATTTCGATTTCAATGTCATGCTTTGCGTGTTACCCAATATCTATATATTTGATTTAATCAAAACGTTTGATGGCGTATATTCATTCTGTCATTGGTGCTGTGAACGTGTTTTCAACGATTTCTCTGCGATTGTCGAGTACTGCAAAGGGAGTATATAATATGCGTGTATATTGAATATTTCGATATGTGTTCGATTGATTAGCCGGAAAAAGTGAAACCCTTTATTTATTCTTTGTACTTTTTCTTTCTCGTGTTTTTTTTCCGTCATCTCGTCAAAATATTTCAATTGTCGAATGTTTTGTACGAAGGCAAATAGAAATAAAAATTGTATCCTTACTCAGCATTATCGTTCATATTAGGTACACACATGTTTACACGCACAATTTACGTATAATGGTATAAGTGCTTGTCGTAAAATTAGAAGGTAGGGGTGTGTGTAATTTTGCCGAATTCAATGAACTGTTAAGTCGCTATTGTTGTTGTCTGTTGCTGTATTGTATTATGTTCCATGTTTAATCTTAATCGATACACCAATGGTACATATTCGATAATAAGTCGGTTTTTACTTGAATATATATATAATTTATATTATAGGGTTGTAAGAATCTACATTTGATTAAAAATATGTCACTAAGAATTCTGAAGATTAAAAGCAACGAGATTTACTTTCTGATTTTTAAATTAACGTTTTAAGAGTTGTTATTTAATTTAATATTCGATAACGAAAAATATGTGTTACTTTGTAATTAGATTACTTAACTTTTATATTTTAAAAATTCGTGTAAAATATTTTTTACCTAATTAATTCTAACGATATTCCAAAATTAAATTTTTATATTTCGATAAAAAGAAATTATCGTTATTTTATCTGTTCCATTTTACTGTATACCAATATTGTCCTAAAACAGATTGGGTTTGTTTTGCTATCAAAACAAAATCGAGAATCTAAAAGTTATCAAAAAAAATTACGTTTAAATGTAACACGAGTAATATTTGAAATATTGTATAAGAAAATTTCGGATAAGAGTTTTTTTTATTCAATTAACTATAATACGAACAAATTGAGATTATTCGATATAAGATCCAGAAATGTATATTGTTTTTTTTTTTCGTTTAATTAGTCGTTTTTTAAAACATTCGCTGTGGGTATTTGTGTTCAACATATTTTGATATTGAATATTTCCCAATAAAATACGATTATTTATTTAAACATATTATTCTCTAAAATTATACGGAAAATAAAATAAATTATTATTATTAGATTCACAACTGACCTTCCTACTGCTACTGCACCCAATCCCAAAGCCGCTCCGCCGGCTACTAGTCCAAGTGCGGGCAATAACACGGACGGCGTGGCTACCATGCCAAGTTTTTCCTTAACCACATTAGTAAGTTCTCGGTTTTCATTACCAAAGCCCAAATTTCCTCTTATTTTGTTTGTAGCTTCCACTAATGGGTCGACCACGGGCCTCGTCAAATCCGTCATTTTATCGAAGCTAGTTTTCATTTTATTCTTCATGACAGTCCAAAACGACGCGTCGTCGTTAATATAATAACCGGGCCCATACTTTCCTTGTTTTTCGTGGTAGGGATATTGTGGAGAGTATTTCTTTGGCACTTTTATTCTCGATTCTTTTTCTAAGCCAGGTTCAAAAGCGAAAGGACTCCTATCCGCATGGATGTCGTGACTAAAGTACGAAAGTGCTTGCTGTCGTCGGCCATCCCTTTGCCCTTCTTCCGGGTACTTGGCTGACTGAACTAGCGAATCGAAACTAGCGTACTTCATAGGTTGAACCGGGGATTCGTACTTCATAGCTTGGACCGGAGGTTCATACTTTGCAGCTTGAACGCCCAATTCTGGATGGGCGTATTGTAGTACAGGCGTTCTTGCACTTTCCTCGAACGTCAACCTCGGTGGGTTTTTTGGCGAGTACACGGCAGAATTTGGGAAAATACTTATGCTCGGCGCGTGCAACACACGGGCTTCCATTTTTGCAGGTTCAACTACCATCCTGGACGTGCGACCGTTTTGTAGAATATTTCCATTAATATTCTTTATATACCCGAGAATTTTGTCGGTCATGTATTTCTCGTCATACGATTCTCGTTGAAAAGTATGGTGTTTCTGTTCGTCGTTGACCACGGGCTGTGTATTTACTAGCTCCGGTTTCTTCTTGTACGTCTGCCAGACCCCATTAAACATCGGCGCAACTGGTTTATACGTCTCTTTCACCACGTGTTGATTGGTTTTGTTTGTGTTCGGGACTAAAATACCATTGATGACTCTCGCGTTCCTCCATACCTGAGTGTCGTTTTCGTCGTCCGGTTCTCGAACACCGGTAATCACGGGTACGCCGTCGGTATCCACCTGGAAGAGACTTCTGGAATTTTTGTGCTCGTCTTTTTCATTTTTCACGTACACTGAGTCGGACCGTATGACAACAGGATCGGGTAAGCTATGCGTATTTTCGTGGCTCGTCGACACCGATTGTACATTATCTTTCAACGTTGGTTCGTTAAACTGTTGTCTACCGTCGCGTTTTTTTACAACTATGGTGGCGATGTCCCCCGTTCGAGTTTTTATTTCTAAAGTTTCCACGGCATCCGGATCGAGATTTCTAGCTACTTTTATCGACGTCCTTGTCATTTGAACGTTTTGGTTATCGGAAGCGCGATTGACAACAATAAGAGGTAAAATAAACAACAATGCCGATATTTTCCACATCTATAAAATAAAGAAACAAATAATATAAACATTCGTCGACATTGAATCGGTTCTATTTTAGCATAAGGTTTAAAAAGTGCGTATACTTTTTTTCATATAATATTTGAAGCGTTTTGTTAGCTTATTTGAAATTTTATTCCATAATACGTATTTAAAAAAAATCAGGTCACATATTTATCGTACATATTATACACGCGTAATATTCACAATAACGTAAGTAAATGTGACATATGTTAATTTACACAAATAATGTTTTTAACTCTGCAAGACTATTGTCAACTTGCGTTCAAATATTATGGAAAATATTGATAATTGTTAAAATTTACTTCAAAAATTATGTTTAACGGTATTTGGCCTAAATAATTTTTTATTATTTGCCGCACACGCTGAGGAAAAATATATTTCAGGACATATGGAAACGCTACTGTGAGTTTATTTTTCAAACAATATTCCAATATACGTACTCGTATATAATACTCGTGTAGACGCCTACGTGTCCTACTGGAAATATGGAATGTAATTATGTTTTAATGTTCAACTCATTCACGATTTTATAAGACGAATACTCGCGCCCGAAAAGAAATAAAACACCACGCGATTATTTCATTACACTTAAACGTTCCGAGTGCCATTGACCTTAGGATCGAAGTTTACTTTCCCTTCTGCAACACTTATTCCAGACAGGTCCCAACGGTGAAACGCGCCGTTTCGTCTTCTATCTGATTATATTATAATATGTGATATCTACAGGTGTTTGAATACGGGACAGCAGCTAAGTCCGAAATGGAAACGCGAGGAGGGAGAATTCGTTATTGGAAAACGACGAGTAGACCGAAAAATAACTGTTTTCGTTGCTTATTGGGCTTTTCATTTCAATGTTTAAACCTAATGTCCATTGTAAATATCAGTAATCACGAGTTTCTCACACTTTCACTTATTTTACCGGATGCTCTTGCCAATGTCACGAACATTGTCGGCAATTGATATAAAAAAATATTAATAACAGTCGTCATAAAAATATTAAAGGTAGCGTGAAGACGTGTCTATAATCTATAAGACTCGTTTTGAAATCGCGCTGTCAAAAATCAATGTTGTTTATAAAAACGAAAACTAATTGATAATTTAATACGCCAAATTCATTCGAAATCCAAAAAAACGACGTAATATAAATGAATAATTTGTTTACAATAAGTACTTCGGACAGATATTTATTTACACGATTTAAATTCCGTTAAAATTCTTTACTCGTTCGTATTTAATTTATCATCGTCGAAAAGTTTACGTCCGTATTTATTTTATAATTCTGCTTAAATTATTTTTTACCTTAATTTACTCGTTTTATATGTGATTCGTATATTATTAAGCTCGAATAGATATCGGTATTGTATGCTTTTTGAACTTAGCAGTAAATATATATATATATAACGCCAATAATATAACGTCCGTATAGCTGTTTTGTTATGTTACGAATTTATTGATTCGTTAACAATATATATATTGTAGTGTAATATTTGTCAGATATTACGCGATAAAAAAACCGATTTAATCTCACGACGAAAAACAAATGTAGAAAAAATTACAAATTTCAACGTAATAACAGGATTATTATGGCGGTTGTCACGCGATAAATTAGGACGTAATATGGATTATATAGATAATATTAGGACTTTACACAATACACGCGTAAAACATCACGAACGTTACCGATGGTCATAATATGATACGCCCTATGGTTTATTGTAATTCGTATACCCACTCTTAAAAAGCAATTTTTTAAACTGGTTTTCGTTTATATGTTTTACACCCTACGGATTTTATCCGAAATATTAGTCGAGTTATTTTGGGACTTCCAAACCGGTATCGTAAATTATTTAAATAATGGGTCCATTGTTGTTCGTTACCAGTTAGATTTTTTTAACAAAAACAATAATAATATCGTGTTTAGTAGTATACGTTTTTATTATGTTTCCTGCCGGTAGAATACCATATAATAACGTGGCATTTTTATTTCTCCGTATTGTTATTTGATATAAGTGACTAATATTCATGCCCGAAAGACAATTTTGAGAATATTATCGTCGTAAATCGGGTTTTATATTTACGCGTTTGTTTAAAATCAATTGCGTATTTGTATATAATTATAAAAATCATACAATTTAACGAAACAAGTAAAATGTCGTAAAATGTACGTAAATTAAATTTTATAGTAAATGATGAAAATGAGTGAAATTTTACAATTTAGCGAGAAAAAACGATTACCCATATTGTTGTTTTTTATATTGAATAATTTAAATATTTAAAAAAACTGAGAAATATATACACAGGAAATTATTCGATACAACGTTACGAAAAATACGATTTAAATACCGCGCAAAATCAAAATATGTACAATTTTTTTTTAAGAAGAAACACACATTTCGTTTTCATTAATATCAAAATATGAACGCGAATACGAAAATTTAGCTTACCATTGAAATTTGTATTTATTCTTCGAATGCACACAATATAATAAAGTAAACGCTATTTAACAGCGTTTAACGCGACGCGTACACTGTACTGGTTCAGTATTTTTGAGATTTTAGTTTGGTTCGAGAATAAAAGTATTCACATTTCACTTTCTACTAGCGGTCGTAGCGTACTTACAACAAACCACACACAAGACTAACTCTGTGTCGTAGTATTCTGATCGGTACGCGCCGATGCTTTCTTTCACTCATTAACTAATTTCCCCTGCTCTCTCGTACCTTTTATATATATATATTCTACATGTATATAATATCATACAGGTATACTTACAACCATAAACGATACTCGACGAATGGTTGAATGAAACGTTTACATATATACGTTATGTACCTACGCCCTACCTACTACGTATGTATATAACACATAAGTAAAATAGTATTGACATGACAATAACAGACGCTTCATACGCGTTGCAGTTTTCTGAAAATGATGATTTCGAGTAGGCACAAATGGCAATATATATATATATTTTTAAACAGAGATTATATACGCAGTTTGACACGTTAAAAAACGGAAAAGAAAGTAAAAGTTATGAAGATAAAACAATGAAAAAAAAATTTAATTGCTCAAACAACCGACGACTGTAATAACGAAAGTGCAAATTAAACCTTTTATGTGTTACATTAAGACGTTTAGTACAATGATTTTTTACATTTTAATATTTAATACAATTATATTTCTATATATATTATAAATAAATTGGTTTAAATATTTTCTATTAATAATTTTTAGGTATTGTTTTGTTGGAGAGAGTAAAGAATTATACGTTTAATATGAAATAATTATTACCATTATTCAAGAATGAGTACCAGTTAGTTAAAATATAAAGTTTAATTAAAAAGATAAACTAGCCAACTAGTTTAGTTCAGTGTATTTTTATTTTATTAAAATTACTGTAGTTAAAATCAATGAAAAATTTATCCTGTAAATAGTTTTTTTACAAAGATAAGTTTAAGATTATTAGGGTTTACTAAATACCACTGTTTCTAATTTAATAAAAACCCTTTACGATATATTATTTATAAATCTTCTTTTAAATATTTATATTTATAATTTCGTTTAAGATAAATATGTTTCGTAATTTTCAATATAAAAAGTAACTTTTTTACGTTTTATAATTTTTACAAATTTAAAAATATACAAACTAAAAAATATAACATAAAGGCGTTCCTGTGCGCGTATTTTTGTTATTGTTTACAGGATGTATAACATAACATACTATTGTGAGGTTTTAACTCGTACTTAAATCGTATGCAAATACGTGAAAGCTTAATTTCCAATGTCTTAAACATTTCTGGGTAATATTATCACTTGAATGTTGTTTTAAGAAACTACGATCTGTCAACATAAATCACGTTATGTATTATTTAATTAAATTATCGTTTTACACTAGAAATCACGCAAATTATCATATAAATATATTCCGTTCATTACTACACACACATAAATATATTAAATATATTAAACTGGTATAATAATATAATAGTATATAATCGGTAACAATTATAAAATGACTAAAGATAAATAAAAATAAGTTTCACAAATGTTTTCTCTTTTTTGATTTTTTTTGTAAGAAAATTATAAAATTATATATAAAAGATGTAAAATTTATAGAAACATACTGTCTAAAATACAATCGTTAGTTACAGTATTTTATTATTATTTTTTTTATAGACATCTTCGTTCTATAATAACTAATAAATAGTATTTTACATATTAATATTTAGAAAATGTATAGTAATTTATGAAGTTAAACTGAGAAAAATACTAACGATGTTAATTTTTTTTTATATTGTTATATATACATTTGTTATTTGTAAAAAGACGTATTATGCTCAAAATAATATATTGACGTTGCTAGAACATAATGTTCAAGGATAGGTGAAGTTAATAATACAACTAACTAATAATGTTAAGTTAATAATAACAATTTTTTTAACTGGTTAATCTTTAAAAGTAAATTTACTAAATTCAAACAAGAGTTTTATTAATATATAACTCGGTGAATTCAAAAAATAATTTTTTAGATCTTTGATTTGTATATGTTAAATTTTGTACATAATAAAATATTTCTTTTTCATTAAAAATGTTGAAAGAAGAGTTAAAGTCAGGATTTAATAATAGCATTTGATGTTCGTAAAATAGTATTTGTTAAAGACATTAGTGTTTAGCAGAAGATGTTTTTAAAAATTTACTTAAACTTAACTTTATACGAAAAAAATTAAATAGATAATAATTTGTTTCCAAATATCTTAACTACACAATGCAACTAATTAATTAGTCGATACCGATTTTTATATAACATTACGTAAGTAATATATATGTATATACTAATCGGTATTCATGTAAAAACAAATAATTATAAATCAAAAATGTTCAATTAGTGTAATAATTATCTATTACTTGTAACGATTTACTTTAAAAACATATTCGTTTTACTTAATTAATACGTCGTGGTTGAACGTATTATTTAATTAGAAAGTGAGTGGTTCATTGTTTATATAGTGGTGATGATCCGCACGCCATATATATTTTGAGACTTCAGTTTGTTTTATATCGATTAATATGTACGACCAAAGGCTTATGTTTTGACGTAATAATAATGATTATAATAATAATGAAAATAACCTCAAGAAGTTTTCACTTCCTTGCTTAATGTAACAGGTATGCAGTGAATTGAATTTGATGGACACCGACTTTCCAGTTAAATAACCCAGTACAGTGGACAAGGTGTTCGCGGCGTTTGGAATTTTTTAATTAGTCACATCATATCTATTGTAGAAAGTTCAAAATTATCATGGAATGTATACAGTCTACGCGTAACTATTTCATTATAAATAATATTTAGAAACCTTATATAAGAATTGTTCAATATCGAGTTCATTTTATACCATTTTCAATATGAGGATTAACTAAATCTAGAAAGGGGCCAGTTTTCAAAAATCAATCAATCTAAACCTTTGGCTAACAATTATTGTTGCGAATAAAATTAATAAAATTAATAATATAAATATATATTATATAAATAATAAATAAAGTTATTATAAATATAATATTTAAATTATAAATAAATAAATATATAAATAAATAATTAAATTTATGTGTATATATATATATATATATTGTAATTTTTACTGATTTTGATAAACACAATTTTTAAAATTTTTTATGATGATATCGATCGTCATTTCGAATATTACAGAACATATCAGTAATAATTGTAATAGTATATTAAATGTTAGTATCGTTATATATGTATATAATATTTATTCAATTAAATGTTTCCAAATATTTTATTTTAATATCCTCAATACATTCAAGGCTAGACATAAATAAGCTTATGTTAATTCGATTTTAATTCAGTTTATTATCTTTTTACTTTAAAAAAAATTAACTATTAAATTTATAGATTAATTAATTTTAAACAAAGAAATCTAATGTAAGTTATACAAGTGATGATATAGTTAACATCAAATAACAAAGTTGATCGAAGTATTCTGTAATATTGACGTTGCGAGGTCTTTTATAATTTTTCATACTATTTTTTTTGATAATGGAAAAATTTTAATACAGTAAAGTTAGTTTTTTTTTACATTGAAAGCTTAATTTATGAAACATATGTATTGCTTAAGTTATATATACTCATTTAAGTTAAAATAAATAATAGTAATTAATATATATTATATTATTATATTTTTGTTTATATTTTAAATTATTAAATGTATCGGACGAGTAATAAATAAAATAAAAAACTCGCATAAACATAAATGTGAAATCGATAGTTTCTTTAAATGCACTCAAAATATATACTTTTAAATATTATGGAAGAGAAAAAATATGTTTTCATTTTAATAAATAGATAATATGTTATAAATTCAAGATAATTCAATAAGAATATTATGTTAATTTATTATATATATTTTTTTGTTACGAACTATATAAATATATTTAAACATTAATTTAAGTGTATTTTTTTGTATAACTGACGATTATTTTAGATTTAAATTGCCATAAAAACGTATAATATGCTGATTAGCTGTACTATTATACAAATCGTACTATCACTTTTTATCTTAACCGTAATGTAAATTTAATTTCGATTTTTACACGGAATTCGACGCATATACATGTATTTAATGTAATCATTTAAATACAAATAATTGGTAAAAGCAGACCAGTGAACGTAAAATGATTAAATTTCCCCAATAGATTGTTATATATTTTATAAGGACTGACGATACAATTATTACGAGAATGATAAAACTCTGATTTGCTAATTAATTTAGCTAAAATTAATGAACTTAGTTTAAAGATAACCATTTATAATAATAATAATAATAATAATAATAATAATAAAAAAGAATAATAATTATATTAATAAAATAGCTTGAACAATGACGTAAGAAATTTCAGTGTCTTGTATATTGTATTAATTATTATAGTCTACACAATCATGTTAATGTTACCAAACATTATAAATAGTTCTTTAATTTTTAATGTTACTTACGCTGTCGGTAATTTAATTTAAATACTTCAGTATAAAATTGAAATTAACACGTTAAGTTAATAAAAGTAAGGCGTTTAGTGACTTCATTAAAATAAACTTAATTTTGACATTTTACCCATTAACACCCAATTTTGATAAATAATCTTGATTGTTGGCTATAAATAGTTGGAAACAGCAACAAAATATAAATAAAATCGTTTACAATATACGTGTATAATGTTGATGGACTTTATGAGATTTGATTAAAATAATTTATTAGATACGAAAGAGTGATATTTCATCAGTTTTGCCCGTTGGACATTTCATTTTGATTCGCAATATTATTACGTGATATTTTGTTGGATAGCGACGTTGTAGTAAATGAGTCTATATTTACAAAATAAATCGAAAATATTCGTGGCGAATACGTTTCATTATCGAATTGATCAATTTGGAATCACTATGTATTAGAATAATTAACGATCGTAAAACGATGTTCAAAACGTTGGATATTATAATAATATATATTGAATATATTGAAAACGGTACATTGAAGTTGGTTGAGGTTGGCTTTCGAAAATACACTGAAACGTATCCTTTTTCTCACTGCGTCGTAATTTGTGTGTGGAATATATTTTTGTAATAGCGCATAACGATATGAAACATAAATTGTACAACAAAGAGATTTTTTCTTTTCTTTTTATTGATGGAATCGATATAATTATTTCCGAAGTAATTGACTAAACGTATTAGCGATTTCTTGTTATTTTTATAAAATTCATTTTCAAAAAAATTTTACGAAAATGTACTTGGACAAAATGTTTAAAAACGTACATAATATCAGAAATTTTCGAACGTGATGAGAAAAATCTACGACTTTAAAATATATTTTACTCAATCCCATACATCCGCAGTTGTCTTCAAACTGATTGATCCGAATGTGAAAAACGGCCTTTAATTTTAGTGTTCGAGTAAATAAGTTGCACTGTCTGTTTTTGGTGCTCCATTAACCTACGATCATTTTTCATTTTACAGCGAATTTTCGCCGCAAATAACTCGCACGACACTTTAAAATAGATTTATTGTATTCAGATCGAATAGTCAATCGATTTCGTTACGATGATATACGCTACCAGTTATGGTGACATTTAGGCTTATGTAAAACGATAATAACCCGGCTAGTATAATAATTGCTTTTTGTGTATTTATTATTGTTAAATATATAATATAATATAATACATGTACTTCCATTGGAATATGTGTGCACTATTGATATAATATAGATATACTGTTGTAATTACCTGACCTGACGTGTAATATTCTGGCGGATCTTAGTTATTTTAAAAAAGAAATAAATCTAGACGGGAATAATACGACAATCGATACGCATGGTATAGTTTAAAATTTCAAATAATTTATATATATGTCATTTAATTTAGAAACGCGCTATTGAATAATAGATTTTAACCACGAGTACAGCAGTTTTGTTTATATATTATTATGGATTTTTACAAAACTTATAGAAAGTTGTTTGGTGTGCCTTCAGTGAAATTCTAAGAACTCACGCCGTAAAATTCCTTAAGCAACTCAAATAAATTCTACGTGAATCAAATAAGTCCTCATGTTCAATAGTTCGAGGATTTATGTTGTCCTTGATCAATTTGTTGTTCTCGAATTATTTTTAAAGGTTAGTTACATTTAATTTTGTAACTTGACACGATAGATGTAAACGTTACTTATCGTTAACAATTAACATATTATCGATAATATCGTGTTATAAAAATAACTGTCTTTAGTTGTTTCTATATAATAGGTATATTATAATTTAGGTTTATTATAGTACCCGTTAGAATTAAAAAAAGTAGGTCTCTAAGACGCGATAATTTCTGAAAGCGTTGCAGTTAAAAATTAGAGAGAAAACAATTAGCGGGTATCACATCTTCATATTTACGAAACATAATTAATTAAAAAGAATTACGTAAGTGTGATAAAATATTCAAAATTATATTTTGAAAGCAGAATTTTTAAGATTGTCTCAAACATAAAAGTATATAATTATAAAAAAGGAATATTTTAAATATGTTAACCGCACGTGTTGTAAAACTAATAATTATATTCCGTCAGAACGATATAAAATACTCGTTTAAGATTATTTATAAATAATTTGAATGTTTGCGTTTTTTATTTTATGCCACTAGTATAATTATAGTAATATCATTTAGAGAAAATATCTATTTATTTTTTTTTATATAAATATTACGTCAATATTTTCAATTTCATCACGAAAAAAAAATATAAATCTAGATCAAAATTTTATTTTTGGATAGTCATTTTATTTTGTATACACAGAATTTTATATTTTTAATATTCGTACAATTTGTAATTTGCCATTGGTATAGAGGAAATTATACTTAGACCAATATACTTACTTTGACAATACGCATACATTTTCATTAGCAGATAATTGTAATGCGCGCTTAAAATAAATTTGTTCGTAAATCAGTTTTTTAACGATATATATATATATATGCTTAAGTATAATTTTTAAAGGATCATAAATGACATTTTTCAAAATATTGGTTAGTGGATTTTAGAAATGTGTGTGGGTACGTGTTGTGGTTGTTTAAGAAATGTTTCCATCAAACATATTTTAGATTATGGAAGTAGAATTTCGATTCAACGTTTAAGTTTTTTTTATATACCAGAATAAATGTTCAAAAATATATACGTAAATAAATATAATTTTTTAATATAGTTTTCATAAAATACCAAAATTCAATTTTCTTCTGAATAACCCAGATAGAGTATAACGAGTTTTAATGTTTTCTCTGGGTTCAATTTGGTTCACTTTAAGTGGTCGAATTTTGATTTAGCTTTTAAATACTTTTATGGCTCGAATAATACATCACTTTGGACTCCTTTAAGAATATTGTTTATTTTGTTGGTTGGAAACATTATATAAAATTTACGAATTTTTACGAAGCGCTTATATAATTCTAGTGCTCTTTTTTTTGTGCCTTTAATGCATGGATTGTAATTACGATCTATCGATAATCAAATATTAAGTTGTTCGATATGATACAAACACAGTTAGGCGTTCATTTTGAAGATTTTTGAACCTTTTCGTTGTTCGAATCGATTAAATGATTGCGAATACCATACCTTTCGTTTATACATTTTAGAACGCATTCAACTTTTTTTCGGTATCGATCTACGAACTAAGTGTATTCAAAGAGCGTAGGTACTTACGTCAAATATGCAGACGTTATGTGAACACAATAATTTATCGATAGTTTTAAATTCCCGCGAATTAAAAAATAACCTATCACCACAAACCATAGTGACTATTGAATAATTTTTTGTCTTAAATTTTTGTATACGACGCATAATTGATAATATACTTTATAAAAACATTTGAGAACCATAAAAATATTTTTATTTAAGAGATATTTTAGTAGTACTTTGAATTAAATTTTTTAAAAAGATTTTTGTTGCATTTTCACAACGCTGTTTATTAGACACGGATAATAAATATATTTCACGTATAACAAAAACTATGAATTATAACAGGTGGATTTGTTTGACGGTACACAATATTGATTTATATTATTGAAAAAAATTGTTATTAAAATCGGACACACACATACACATACGTATATATATATATATATATATATAATCATACGTATCACTGCCGTTGTTATAGTATTTTCTAGTATCTGAAGTACGCGCTAGAAAAACAAAAATGAAAAACAAAAAATGAAAACCGCAAAAGAAAGTGATATCGTTAAGTATTGTGTCGTCGTGTCGACCGCATTCTTAGATGAAATCCGTCGGCCAGATTCGGTTTTATTTATTTATATTTGGTTATTTACGGTTAACGTGACGGAACGAAAGTTTGCCCAGGGCCGATGTCGACTACTTCCGAAACCCGGCTATTAAACGTGTCTGCATTCCGTGCATTAATGGAATTCTCCGTCCGATTGGTCAGGTATACAAAATTGCGGTTACGCGGTATTAATAATATAATATGAAATGGTACTATGCTTATGTACACACGAGTCGACCATGTACACCACTCTGGTATATAAAATATCGCGAGAGCCTTTGTTTAGTCACTGCAAACGAATATTCGACACGATTCCGGTGTAGTGGATACGGCAGCTTCGGCGATTTCCACCATCGGGCTGTCGTTACTACCTGGCCCACTGTAAAAATAACGCGGTGTATAAATGTCTTTTAATGTCGATACCAATTTTAATATTTATTTGTGTTCAATTATTTTTAGACTACCCCCAGTGCCCATTACAATCGAATAATTTGATCGCACCACATTAGAGTTTAAAACGGGCGAATTGTAACATCAACAAAAATTGGTTGACTATTATCGATTTATCGATTTATCGAATATTATTTTACTATCACGTTTTAATTGGTATCTATTTTATTTTTGTTAATGATACGTTATTTTCAAAATGAAATTTCGTAAAGTCAAGCACAATATAGTTTGTGTTCGACCACATCACAAAATATTGTAAACAACAATAGACTATTCGGTATATTTAAATGGATTATTATAATCTCCGCCGGGACGTTGACTCAGAAGACCTAATATAGGAGATACGGTGTTGGTAATATTAAAAAGAGCGTTTATCTTACAAAAAGAAGCGAATTGGAATTTTTCATTTTCCGTGTTTTGTAATTCAATATTATTTAAGTAATAAATTTCCGTTCAATAATGGAAACGGTTTTTGCGAAAAATAACGACCCGTGACGAGTTTTAACTCTCTTTGAAAAGTATTTTTTTAATTCGTGTAATTATATTTTTAAACGTAACGCACACCGAGGTGATTTTTTTGTATATATAAGCCGTGAGTGGTACGGTTTTATTTTTCGAAAATATCTCTCGTGGCTATTACATTGTTACGTACTGATGGATATATTTTCGTTTATAAAAATAAAGCGATTTACTTGCAAAAAGCGATTGTTTCATACACGTAAAACTAATACAATATTCTTACATAGAAGCTTCTGTAAAACCCATATATACGAATAAATTTGTTTCTTGGTTAGTCAGCTATATTTATCCGAATGATAAATAAAACAAAATGGTTTCTAAAGAATAGCTGAAAACGTACGTATTGAAAAATTCACTTACCTCAAACCGTTGCTTCGCAATAACGAATTCAATTCACTTGGCGAATAGTTACTTTTTATATTTTCGCATATTTTCTTTTTCAAGCAATCGTTTAAATATCCGGATAATTCGTTTTGTTCGTTGATTTTTCTTCCAGCATTGTTTTTTTCCAGCATTTTATATCTTCCAACAATCACGTTTGGATAATACGTCGTCGAATTCTTTTGAAACCTATATACAAATGTCGAAAATAAACAGTAAGATTTCGAAATTTACCAAAAGTTTTCCACAGGGATATCAATATACATTTTCATTTCATATTATACTGTCTTGGAATTTGGACGTTTGTATCGATTTGATTGATCTATACTTTATAACAAACGGGAAATAAAATAATCTTTTATCATTAAATTTTAAAACTGTCACCTTTTGAATGATTTCGTAATACTGATCTGAAACATTTTACACAAGCTTTCGATTGGAATCATTTCATTTTAACATTTATGGCCAGTGGCGTAATTTGGTCAACACTTTTGATGTTGCGTAGTTAATATAAATGTACAGTTTAGTATCCAACATGTTAAATTTTTATTGTTTTCACATTCAAATTATTTTTTAAAAAATGTTGTCGTTGTTTTTTAATTTGGAATTTATATATAATTGGAATAATTTGAGTTTTACAAAAATTATTAAAATAGTATTTTATTCATTCAGTATTTGATTGTTAAACACTGAAATTCAAAGGCTTCAAATCATCACGATATCAGTATAGAGTTTACAAATCGTTAGAAATTTTAATGCGTTAAAAAAATTTTTTTGGAAAATTTTAGATTAACATAGTTCTTATTTTTGTTGGTAAAAAAACTGACAATTTTTTCAGATATTATTAAATAATTTAAATAAATTTAAAAAGCGTAATTGGTTCACAACTATAGTTCTTGAACACGTCAATAACTGTTGTTCTATATTAATTATTTCTTAATTTTCGATTTGTAACGTAACATTATGTACCTTTTATGGCTTTATAGTTTTTATATTTAAGTGGGTGCTACTTAAATACTGATATTTGTTGTCTTCGTATCTACCCTGTCTAACGGACAACATAGTGAAATCACCCAACGAAATTCAAGAGACGTGGTGTTGGCATTGTATTTACAATTAACACATCAAATTCGAAAAAAGAATCATTTTAATGACATTACTAGTCCTTTCGTAAAATAACGTTTAACAAAAGACGTTGCAGGTTTTTGAAAAAATCAAAATCTAAAACATTGGTGACTCAATATACTCTATAGTAAGTATTAAAAAATGTATTATCATTCTGTTTTAGTAATAAAAAACATATTTTATTTGTCTAAAATATTATGTGTTATAAGAGTTGAAAAATTATTTTGAAGTAAACGTGAGTCTGTATGTCCGAATATACTGAAGCATAGCAATTAACAATAATTTTCTTGTCTACGCGCTCTAATAACGTAACAGAATAAACCAAGCAGATTATAACATTTCACTTAGACAAATACAAAAACTGCACAAACAATGCCTATATTTACAATAGTGTGTTTT
The DNA here is from genome assembly GCA_025469175.1 of Geopemphigus sp. TES_GeoC_2020. Taxonomy (NCBI): domain Eukaryota; kingdom Metazoa; phylum Arthropoda; class Insecta; order Hemiptera; family Aphididae; genus Geopemphigus; species Geopemphigus sp. TES_GeoC_2020. The sequence goes on from JAIPRN010001584.1 coordinate 20,774, forward strand.
ATGCATTTTCGAAAAATCCTTAATGCTGTCGGTTTTTTTGTTTTTAGGTGGCGTAAATATTTTTTTTTAATAACACGATTAATATAAAATTTCGTTTAGAATTCCTTTGAATTTGCCTGAAACGCTTTAGCTAGATTTATAAATCATTTTATTATTATAATAGAAATTACACGTTTGTTTTTTATTTTTTTAAACGACCGTTCTATAACGAAAATTTATAGTAGTTGATTATATAATTAAAATTTGAGTTATAAAACATAAAATTACTCTTATTAAATTCAAATTACTCGACATTTTGTACAACAAATAAAATATTTTTACAGGAATTAAACGTATAAATAAATATTTAAATTGTAATTCGTAGTTTAGAATATTTTAATTTTATACAATCGATTATATTAAAATAAATTAAAGCCGATCAAATAAAAATTATCTTATAAATCTTTTAGTAACACAAATTAAATTTAAAAAAACAATATTGTTTTAAGCGAATTTGTATACCTATGTATTTTGATATTTTAACGTTTGATTTAAAAATAGTATGAAGAATGTGACGTCAAATGATGTGATTTGTGATAAATTTGTTTACTTTGCTCTTTAATAAATAAATACCTAAATAATTTTTGCTTTTAAACGTTTAGTGGCAGTTTTTAACGAAGAACATAGAAAATATCAAAGGATGGTGAAGGGAATAATGTTTCAATTAATTTTAGTGGTTGAACCATCTTGTTCCCCCCACCCTAGAATAGGAGACGTTTGTGGTGGCACTTGTGGGCTCTCCGAAGCGAGCGTCGTCGTACACGACCTCATATACACAGAAGGCGATTTACCGGACCGAGACGCTTTCACTCGTAACGCCACGAGCCTCCTGATTTATTAGAAGAGAACGGTCGCTCGTCGTCGTCGTCGTCGTTGTTGTCGTTGGACTATGCAGTGATCCATACCGTAAAAAGAAGTACTTTTCACCGGGTGTAGCGGTCTATAATCGTCTAGTAGTTTTTCCTTATTTCCCCTTCTCCTTCCCCACGCACGTACGTTCTCATTTGAGATTAATATACAGAATATTTAATTAACGAAAAGACGACAAAAATATCGATAAACGAATCATTTGATGTTATACACTTTTAAAACTTTAAAATACGACTAAAAATTGGTTTATTATAATATTATTATTATTTCAATAGAATTTGACGAATAAGATGTTTGGTGAAAAATATGTAAAATGCGAAAAAAATTAAATACGAAATATATATATATATATATTTGAAAACTACTTTGAACGAAAATTAATGATTTAACATTTTAGTAGTCAAAAATGGAAACTAAATGTTGATAAAAGCTATTTTCACGTTTTTTTTTTGTTGATAAAACGTTGGGTTTATATTTTGGGATTGGAAATATACCGTGTAAGTTGATATGGCACTAACAGTATTATTTCGTTTTCAATAGTTGAATACAATCAGTATAAAATAGAATAATATTAAGTAATTGATATTATATCGATCACTCACTGATAAGGATATTGCGTGGAGTTCACTTTGATGACCGTCGGTGGAAATGAAGCGAGCAATAAGCCGATCGGCAATATGGTAGCCAATACGGAAAGTATGCTTTTCCAAGGATCTTTTCTGTAATGGAATGCATACGATAACGATTGATCTATATTATAATTTTCACGTAGGTCTATATTGTTATTATGTTATAATTATGTCAGGGTTTAAAAAGGTCACAAGATTTATATCTAGATATATTAACAAATAAAAATATAGTCTATTTTGTCACAAATTAAATATGTTTCTTTAAAGAAAACTAGCTTTAAAAAAACTCGTGTTTTATATAAATAAATTTCTATCATTTATTTTCAATTGAAAAAATAAAACTTTTTACGAGTCATATTGGACTCCGATTTTTGGTTAGGCTTTAAGGTGATTCCAGAAAAATACATTTAAAATAATACGAGAATTTGGAAACGTTCCGACATTTATTACATATTTCGAAATTTGAATATTGAAAATCGAGCACTAGTCAAAGTATTTCTCGTCCAAATAATAAAAGAAGTTATCGAATTTCGTCAATTTTATAATGTGTGAAAGTTTGTCTTGTAAAATAACTTTTTGTACTTAAAATGCATCCACTCTGACAGACTTAAGTAAATTTATATATGTTTTTGGCTAGCAGGGGACGGGGTAATATTTATTTTTACGTAAATTTAACTTAACGCGTTAAAAGAATTTGTTCGTCGGCCCTGTGTTGCATATTATTACCAAGGAAAAATTTAAAGAGTTATAAGAAGTATAGTATACCGTCCCAGCATTTTAGCCACTCCGCGTCTGTATGATGTATTTCGTAATTTCAAACTTAGCAATAGAACAAGTTTGTCGGGTTTTAAATATTATATTAAAAGTTCGGGAGTCTATCTAAAAATAAAAGTCTTTTTACAACACGTTTTGATTACTTTTTATGACGAGTGGTGGTGAGACCGACGCCGTGATAGGATTTTAGCGGCGCATGCAATACATCAGGACGATGGTAAGGCGACATCTCGTGGCCGGAATGTTGGCTGCCTCCGAAGTACACTCTCTCGTAGAAGTCACCGCCGTCGTGATAAGCGCCACCGAAGTCGGGTGGCAGAAATTCACCGGAGTCATGTTTGGCAGGCTTGGACCGGAACGAGACGTCGGCCGACGACGCGTGCGGACTTTTGTGCGACGACTCGTCGGTTTGACCGTCGAACCGATGACGTTCGAAGTGGTTATTCCGTTGGATAGTTGTGGTTGGAGTTGGTTGTGGAAAAACTACGTTTCTCGTCCCGTTCGATTTCGGAGACGGAGCGTTCCGGAGCGTTTGATCGTCGGGTCGCCAGAAGTATTCGGGTTGACGGAACACTTCCCGGACGACCTGAGGGCTCGGTTTTTCGAATTTCGGTTCGCCGTCGGGTTCATAATAGTTGCTGGGCTCGAAGTCTTCGAATACCTCGCGGGGAATGTAGTTTGACGGCGACAACGACGACGACGACGAAGACGATGTGACGTTAACGGTGGTCCGGACCGACACCGCGGTCTCGACGGCGGTTGCTTCAGTGACTTGCGACGTTTTGTCTACCGTGGATCTCTTGGCCGATTCTTTGGTGGTCGCTTCAGTCGTCGTCGTCGTAGTTGGAGTTGTCGACGTTAGCACGTCTTCCGCGAGTTGTGGTCTCTGGTGGGAACCACGGATGACGGAAATGATCAGTAACAACGTCAAAAGCGTTCCCTAAGCGAATCGTCAAAAAAAAATTATATTTATTGTTTTTCGATCGATATTTGTTGTAAATCGAAGTCGTGGCGTGTTTATGATCCGTTTTGTTTTCGAAACCGTCGAGTTATATATGGATATTTGAATTTTAAGCCAACGAAGTGTGAACTCTTTCTTCGTAAAACGCAAATGTTCAGATATAATAGTACCGTTACCGTATTGAATGGTAAAGAAGTAGTACTAGAAATTGGAAAAATTATTAACACGTTTGACTTTTACAAAACTGAATTTTATAAAAAAATCAAAAATTCAAAAAGCGAATATTCCGTCGTTGTATCTGGTCTTTTTTTATAAAGTATCCTACAAGTTAAATTAGTCTAACCTAGTTTGTATGGCGTATTTTTAAGTTATCGGTTATTATATACGTTAATTATTATTATCCGTATGCTTTTCGTTAATACACTACTGAATCGCGATAATTGATAGTAATTATCGTTACCGATAGTATCTGCGTAATATTAATCAACGATACTATTTTGATTAATTACGATTTTATTTGGAGGCACGATCGAGAATATCATAGCAAACATATTTTGAGTACTTACTTTTTCCATGGTGCCAAATAACAACAACATTACTCGCGTAGTCGTATGCTAATAAAATACTTCTTTACATTGTCGCTCATCGCATTCGAATGGGTAGGACAACAAGAATTTATATTATTTAAATAGAACGTCTCATTGTTTGTACTCAAGACACGGAAGAATGTACATAATTTATTAATAACGAAGTTTTATTATTATTGTATTAATAACTGCGTAAGTAATCGTAATGGGACAGTTTTCACTTTCTTTCGCTTTTATATAATTTTCATTGTCTTCCGCTGTAAAAAATACTAAATATCGCATTCGTGCGCATGTGTGTGTGTGTGTGTGTGTGTATATGTCTTATGCAATATGTCTAACTATGTATAGTATATTAATATTTAAAACAATCCAAACACTTAATGGAGCACACATTTTCTATTACATTCAACCAAGAAAAGGTGGTCAAAGGCTTTGCATTTATCATATTACTTACGTATAACGATTATAAAATTAAATCGAGTTTTTTTTTAAATTCAATTTAAAAATCCATATTTTATTATTTTAAATAGAGGTATTTAGAGGTAGTTTTCATCGAAGTGAAATTCCAAAATCAGTTTAAGGTAAAAGTTATTCGTAAAAACTAGTTTGTAGAGAGGTGTTTATTATTTTAATTATTAGGTGTTAACGAATTCCGTGTCTTTTTTTACTTAAATATACGAACGAAAGGTATTATAAAATGTTTAATTCCGTTTGTTTCTACAAAAAAAAGGAAATTATTAACGTAGTTGTTACTTTTAATTTTTCTTTTAATTACCTTAGAAGCATAAATTAAAATATCATTTAACGGATATATGTATTGTATACTTGTAATTTTTGTTAAGAAATATAGTATACGAGTGATTGAAAAATGAGTTTTAATTTTATTTTAAAATGTTATTTTTTTTTTTTTTATAAAGTTCAAGCTTGTAAACGATATAAATAGGTTATAATACTAAAACTCAATAAATGTATTAATAAATAAACATACGAAATAATTATAAAAATTTTCATTTATTTTACGATGAAAGTTGGCTAATTAATATTCAGTTCACTACAGTAATTAAGAAATATCGACTCGTACACAAAAACGTCTCTGAATAATTATGTATTTCGGACTGCATCAGCCTATAAAAACGTGAAATAGGCAATTTTCGTACGTAAATGTGAAATAACACGTCTATTCTTTTAACCATTTACGTTAAAAATATTAAAATTTTTTTCGATTAGTCATAATTAATTTTTTCGGACGACGCCATTGACGGGTAAATTAAAATAACTATTTAAAATTTGTGATGCAGGGATGTACTGAAGTGTTGGATATGTGTGTCACATGCCATTTTTCTATAACGTTTTATTAATCTGATTTTATTTTTATCATAAATTTATCCAATTTTATTATAATCAAAATTTCAGGAGTTCCTTTCAATTTTTCCAATTATTCTTCAAACGAGTGAAGATAGTATTACAAAGGAATTCAAGAAAATTTATTATATTTAAATTAAAATTTCTTCAGTAATAAAAATGTGATTTTAAACTAAAATTATATTACAATTTTGAATGGACATGTAATTAAATTTACAATATTACATATTTAAAGTTTGTCACAGATATAGATGAGTAATTATGTACATTCCATTGTTATTTTACGCAGATAATTATAATAAAACATAAACGCCTATGCCGATACTTGTAATTGGCAAAAATTATAAGGTTTAAATAAAACAAGGTTTCACTAGAAGTCAGTAAAAGTTTTGTCATACGCATTTAAATTTTTACACATTTTTTTTATAGATAATTTAGTATGTTGTTTTTGTAACAAATAAGCATGATTGTAAATTTCGAGTGACTTTGTAAAGGATATTTAATTGCTTTTACCTTTAGAAATTAAGTCTACGAAACATGATAAAAAGTTATTGATACGCATATCCTTCATTCGCTATAGGGAAAAGCTAAGTACGTTACTACTGCGATGTGACATGATGTTGCGAACAACCAATTTCACGAGTAAGTTTTTGTAAAACAAAATATATTATTATGTTATATTAAATGAAATAAAATATAAATTCGTTATATATTCTTAACTCCGTTTCTTAATCAGTAAATATTCACCACCCATATGTAGTTTATAATAATAATAATACGTCACACGCTTTTTACTATTTTTGAAGAATATCTAAATTATTGACATAGAAAATTTGAATATTCCAACAATAATTAAAAAGGCGCTCAAAAGGGATTAGAGCAACAGTACAGTCTACTATCTAACAAACAATAGCTTATTAAATGACATCTAGAAAATTGTAAACTGCGACATTTATTTGTAAAACATATTCGTTTATTTTGGTATTTTTTTTCTTTCTCTCATTTTTTAAATTTATATAAGTAGGAATTTTCGCCAATATTCTTATAAATTAATGTAAATATGTTGTGTAATTGTTTTGTAGGCTGTAATTCAATTAAGTTAATGACGCCTTCGTTTTAAATAAAAATATTATAAATAAATAGAAGAATATTAATTACTGTGGTTTGAATTTCATATACAGTAAATTCCGCTTAATTTGGGCACGTTAGGACCAGCCCTGTTTGTTCACATTAAGCGGCTGCCATAAAAACCGGAAATAAGTTTAAAAAAAAATTATAATAAAAAATGTTTTTATTTGTATTATCATATAATTGAAAAAAATGATAAATAATTACTAGGTATATAAATAAAACTAAATACATATAATATATTAAATAAAATTAATCTTTGGATGTAGAAGGTATACAAAACGTTACAATTGTTCGTTGTCTAAGTTGTTTAATATGGATCTGGTTGACAAAATGGATACACGCTTCAAGCTTATCAGACGGACTATTTTCGTTTTCCTTTTGCACGAAGAACTTCTGCAACAAATCAATGCACTTTTTAGCCTCTCTAGCTGTAACTGGTGGTTCGGTATCTTCTTCTTCTTTTTCTTCATCTTCCAACATCCTTTTTTTAAGAACATTTTGTACTACAACATCTCAAATGTCTTCATTATTATCAAAACAAGGATCATTTTCATCAATATTTTCAAACTCGTTATGGTTTTGAATAAGTAAAAATTGTTCATTCAACTCAATCAACTCAAGTTGAGGACTAATTAAATTAGAAAATCCACAATGAACGAAACAATTCATAACAGTTATGCAGCTAACTTTTCGCCAACTCTCGGATACAAACTGTGTTGCTTGCAATATGTTTATTTTGTCACTTATTTGATTAGATTGATTAAATTGCCCACATGAACCGAATCGAGCGTCCATAATACGCGGTTTTATTTAACATTGTTAATATACATTTGTATTGGGACCAGACATGTTTGCCCACAAGAAAAGAATGCCCATATTAACCGGTGCCCACATTAAGTGGAATTCACCATATTTTAACTAAATATTAATTATCGTATATTTATGCAATTATATAAAATCGATCTTTTAATCGATTATAAATTAAAATTACACTCCATAAATTATGTCGTTTTCTTCTTTTAAGCTTAATACAGATTTTTAGGCAATTATTCGAATCTACCACTTCTTATCTATCTCTTGTCCGTCGTTTTATTTCTTAGTTTTGGACTCCTATCATCTACAAATCGTGTTATATTCGGTCATGCCATCTTTGTCCTGGTCTATCTAGTAGACACTTTTTATTGGCTTTCCCATCCAGTCACTCGTTTTAATAACCTTAATTATGTCGTGCAATAATAGTATTAAATAATGCATAATATTATATTTCTTGCTTGGCCATTTTGATTTGCGAATAAAATATTACGAATTCGAAGCGTGAAAACCGAGAGCAAGGGAATTAATTTCGATCGCGAACAAATTTTAAAACCGAAAACAATCGGCAAGTTTGTTAGGAGAAAATGAATGAACGGTTTCCATATCGGGAAACGGCCAAAATTTCGTTAAAAAAAGAAACTAACGATTTCACCGAGTACAATGCCAATACTAATATAATATGTATAGTATATACCGTTCCTTAGTTGTGAGTTTAGTATATATACGTCGACGACACATGTGTATGGCACTTGGAGTGTGAAGACAAACAATTCTGGGCGTTACAGATTTTCGAAATTTACGTAATTCACAGATATTTTTAACGGCGCTACGCTATTCGATCACGATAAATATGCGACACTTTTACTGAACCGATCGACAACTATTCAAAATCAGTCCCTCCGAACAGCGGCATTCGTTATTATCGAAATGACTATTTTCTTCACAACTCGCGTCGTTATATATTCTGTCGTACTTACAGCGTATGTATAATATGTACCTCAACCCCAAATGACGAGCAGCACGTTTTCGTTTTTTCGAAATTGCAATCGAGACGACAAATTTCATTCGTCTGGAGACATCGTTAACGGAATATGCAAACGTTGGCAATTACGTTGTCGTGTGTCGTGCTACAACAGCTGCTAGTGGTCCAACCCGTTTCAGGATACGGCACAGTCCGGGAAGAGACTGAACCGAGAGCTAAGGCCAAGTTAGAGTCAGTTCTAATGGGCATTGCTAATTCGTTGATCGGAAAAAAGGGAGCGACGACTGGTGGTCAAGTATAGAGCGAAATATAAATAAATACATATATTACGAACGAACGTCGTTATAATATACTGTATAACGTGTGTGGTTTTATTACATTTTTAGCATAATATCAGAATCACGTTTATATATTAACGTGTTTAATTTGTCGCGAATGAATAACACACGCGCGTAATGAATTGTTATTATTGTACATTTAGAACCACTACTGCATAGATCGCGATGTATACCAGAGGTCTGCCCGGAGTTTCTGCAAAATGTCTTCTCTGACCACATTGTCCAGTCCCTGTAAGTTTTTCAAGATGGCCAATGGATTTTGCGATATGCCCGACATCTTGGCTAGTATTATCATTATGAATAAAACACTTTTGTACATATAATTTTTACTAATATTTTTACTAATATTTTCATATATATATATAGCTTAAACCACCGAATTGTAAAATATGACACGCTCTAGACTTTCACTCTAGAGTAGTTTGGATCAATTTAACAACGTCCCCTAATTAAGCAACGACGTGTCAAATTTATATGTCTAAATTGTTTTTTTATTATTTTGCGCTTTTCACTATCTTACTGCTTACAAGACTTAAACATATTTACTTTTATATTAATCACACACGCCTATTTTAAGTACGTCTATTGCCTATACTCTATAGCTATGTACAACTTTGTGTTTCGTTTTCGTACATCGAATCACGATCGTATATATCATAAGACGGTAGGAAGTTGGTTATTTTTAATATACATAGTACAAATTGCATAAGCGCAACGGCGTACATTATTGAATGTTTTTTTAACACAATTGAACAACTTAACATTACGGCGGTTGTCGTTTACGTTTGTGTTGTTTAGTCGCTCGGTCTAAATATGTCGAATTTAGTGCTGATGCTTGTGCTCAGAGGGCTGATATGGGGCGTATCGTACGCGCAAAACGGCGGCGGCAGCAAAGAAGCCCGAAACGATGGCGTGTCTTCGGCCACTAGCGACGGATTTATCGGAGAATTGTTCAGCGAGACGGACGTCATGCTGTTCTTCGGGTACTTGGTGGCCGACAGGTTGGATCATTTCGATTGTTTGAGCCGCGTGGCGTGCGAACAACCGTACCTGGCGGACGACTATCTGAGAACCGCCCAAATGGTCTGGAAAACTGCGAAAATGTTTAAAAGGCAAGTATGCCTTTATTGTTGATTCAGTTAATAGTCAATAATAATCGTTTACGGTTAACGCGTAACAAGATACATTATTTTTTATAGTAATTAGAGTATTTACGCTAGAGATTAGTATGTATTTTTAATTAAATGATCAGAGTTAAAACGACATTTTAACAACACTTACTTTACTGGTCTAATAACGGAATTTCTTTTGAAAACAGATATATAAATTATATATTAAATAATATATTGATAAAACCCATAATTTTAAAAATATACAATCATAATAATGTTATGACACACGTCCTTATGTGTACCTATAAATAAATAGGCATTTTAAATGTTACGAGTTTATGGTAAAACTATTTCCCCCTATCACTATAATATCAACTAAACAGCTTCATATCGTTCTTTTCCAAAAATGTTTGACATTTACATCATCTTTCTTGAGATTTGTCAGACAACATCATCGATGATAATTATTGACTACATTTGAATGGAAAACTACAAAAATCGTTTTAAACGCAAGACGGTAAGCTCGAAATTGTGTTTCTAAATGTGTTTTCTATAGCGTGAAGTAGCGAGAATGTTTGTCTACGTTCAGACGACGACTATTGTTTCCACTCATACGAGTCAAATCATGGCGAGGGGCATAGCTTGTGTAGACAGCACAGACTATAAGTCAACGGTTAGCACATAATCATATATTTGTCTTTTTTCACCCCAAGTTTCGAAATATCAATAAATATGTATTAACGTTTTCCAACGAATTTTGCGAAGCGACTTTATTCATATAATTGACCAATGACTTACTCCATGAATTAGGTCGCTCGTCAATTAATGAGATAAATGTTTCAATTGGTATCGGGTATAATTCGTTTTCCATTTCACTAAAATGCCGTACAATAAGCGATCACGCACAGATACGAGCTATTAGATTTGGAAAATACGTTCGATAGCTTGGAAAAATGTTATCCGTGCGAACAACACTATATAAAGATCACCGATACTACGTCATATATTCGATAAAATACGTTCGAGATTTATCGAAACGTAATGACGAATTCGGGCTGTTTTTGGGGGAAACAATTTTCACGAATACGAGTATTTGCCGCATGGGCTCAGCGTGAACAACTCAATATAGTATTCATTATCACTGAATTATTCGATAACATCCCGTATACGGTGTTCGGGAAATAAATCACCAATCATCCTTTCGATGTTCTCTAGATTTTTATCACTTTTATCAGTATCCAACAGGGTACGTTTCTCTTCAAAAACGTCTAAATGTTCTGGTAAGTATAACTTTCCGTTCAATAGCATCGTGAATATCATAAAGAATATAATTATACACGAAAATATTGTAAACGAGATATTAGTAGCGAAATATAATTATTTTACTCGACTTATTTTGCAGTGGTACAGGGACGGACACGAAGTACCAGAAAATATTGAACACAATGTACGAAGCCGTGGAACATGGTAGAATACACGGTGATTGTCGGTCGAAATATAAATGTTTCGATTCGAATTCGACTATAATCGATCATTTCGATCCGACTTAAAACATAACCATACCCCAACACGTTGTGGATTTAAGTTTTTTTTTTAATTTAAAATTTAAAATTTAAGTCTTTCAAGATTTTAAATCACCGTTGAGTACATTTGTCGGAAAAAATTACGGGATTAATAATGAAAGTGTATATATGTGTAACGTAAATATATATATAATGCCCGAAATAACGTTGTTATTAAAATTATCCCATTTAAGATAATATATTGATATATAATTTACAGAAATATATAACCCTTAAATTTCGATATTGATGATGTTTGAAAATATTTTAACTTTCTTTGGTAAAGCAATACAAAATATAGTTTTTAACCGTCAAATATTTTATCTTTTATATATTTATATATGAATACATTTTTGTATGTTATCTACGCGTCCCTATACCGCTCAACCGATTTATATGAAATGTAGTGTATATGGGTTTTTGGATATGTACTTACGATTTTCTATTATTTTCGTTGAAATCTTAATCCTACTTTACTTTTTATCGTAATATAATCGTTATTTAATTGGATACTATATAACAAATAATACGTATACACCATTTAAGTTCCAAAAATAGATTATAGAAATTTACTACGCTTACACAATTAAACTTTCGAAAAATCGGAACATCGAAGTCTATTCACAATGTATCAGTTATTTCTGTTTTTCGTAAAATTATCAAGTTGCGCGTCTAACTCGTCTTTACTAGGCATTTTTTTTTTGCATCGTTTTTAACGCCCCGGCCACCACGACGTCTTTTCCAGTTACCAAAATTATCATCGCGTCCTCCTACTACCATCATCATCACGCCACCTCCAATGGCAGAAACTCTTCCGTGAGTAGCTCGCGAATGGCTAAGTAACTGCGGTATTGTGGGCCTAATGTCCAGAGTTAAACGGCAGTCGACGAATTCATGATCAGTTCGATATTAGCGTAAGGGCCCTTCAGACGTGCATTATAATACCGACATATAGCCGATAACGCGCCGTTTTTAGTGCCGAAAATCACGTCGGCGATTCCTAGTGACCTGCCACCCTCGTCATATCAAACTTGGCAACTATCAGTGGCTCGAATTTTCGGAACAGTCCCCGTACATCTGCAGACGTGACTCCGTACCGCGAATTCGACACGATTTCGTGATTGGAACGCCTTAATCGTCGTTGGCGTATAGTGTGGAGTCTGTAAAAGACGTTCATGTAACCGTTCGAGTAAGCGTTTGTTACGTTTGTCCCGGCGAACGGTACCATCGTCAACGGTTCCATTCTTCTGATGATTCGATCGTCGAAGTTCGTCACTGTAACCCGAATACTTTTCTCGCGATCGGCTTGTCCAGACTAAAGTCCATCGCGTCAATCGATACGTTGAAACGGTTTGTTCCGCAATGAAAACTGCGTAGATAAATTCAAGTACGTATCGTATACGGAAACAGTCACAATATTATTGGCACGACTCGTGTACGTCGAACAATGAACGAAAATGGCTGACTCGCGTTCAATAACTCGTATTAATCAATCGTATAATAATCGTGGATCATTCGAAATCCAATAAATAAACTACACATGTATATTTGTATGTTTCTTGGTGTTTCTTACCTCTCAACAAATTTCCATAAAATGTAGTATCTAAGGTAATAATAATATCGGCAGAGTAAACGATAATAGAGTCGAGATAAATACGTCCGATTATCACGACGGTTCTTTTACAGAACTCATTAGATTTAATATTGGGTAAGGGTTTTTCTTATAGAACGGAACAATTAAATAACGTAATAAAAATTGTTAACCGCTTAATGGTTAAGGTTCACGCGGGCGTCCCGGATAGGTAATTCTGGTACATCCACGTTTTGCGGGTCGACGGAAAGTTTAAGCGGTGGCAGCGACGTCACGAGATAATACGTTGTTATTATTATTATTATCTAACCTAACAATAATATAGCCAAGTAGTATTATTTTCGCTACTTGGAGATTTTCGGTATATTGCGTTTACCGCGTATTTTGCTCGTGATTATTTCGATATGTACATACGAACTGATACATTATTTATAGCAGTTAGTTACTCGGGTTTAGGATATTTTGATAAACAACTGCGGATATCGTGTAACCGTACGTTATTTTGTACCATTTCTCGGCATTGTTCGATTTGGATTTTCGGTTCGTCGAATTTATCGATTGGAAAGTCGAATTCTTCCATAAAATGTTATACCGGTGCCGATGAAACCGACCGTGGACGTACGGTGGTCATCGCGCTATATATAATTATGTACGTCGCGTACGCCATTCATATGTATGAACTGACTACGTGTATCTGCCAATTGTTATTAATGTATTGATTTTGCGTTTTTCAATAGGTACACATTTTTTTTTTTTTTGGCTCGCAGCGAAATAACTTGAACTAATTTTCTACTATTCTAAACGTTTCGAGCTCTGAAGAACGGACGCCAAACTTTTTTGAACACATAAATAATATTTACGTGCGCGCGCGAGTGTGTTTGTGTGTACCAGACACAGTGTAATATATACATATTACTAATGTTAAATTACACTATTTCGATGTATTTTGACACCTAAATTCAATCTGCACCGAGACTCGTGTTCCATTTTTATCATAATTAAACGTCAGATCACTTGAATAATGGTTAGATATCGGTTGAACACGATCAGACATTTGTATATGGCGTTAGAAAGTTTGAAACAAAACGATAGACTGGTCTAAATATTCTAACCCGCAAACCTCACCTCGATGAACACTATCGCGAATAATCTAAAAACTATTACGGATATGTTACGTATGTGAACGTAGGTTGTAGTAGGATAGTGATAGTTTATACTATTCGAACACTTTCACGTGACCCCTATCGAGTTTCAAATGTTAAATTAATTTCTAATTTTACTTAAAACTATATGGATAGGTGCAGACGATATTTTTGTGTTGTATATAAATCATTTATGGACGATCGACAAACGAAAATATTTTTCATTTCCGTTTACTTAATAACGTCTTGGGTTTTGTAAGTATTTAAATATGATTTAATAACATATCTAAGGTTTTGTTTCTTTTTATAATTATTTAATGTGTTTTGCTCAATTTGCAATCGATATACATGTATAGTATACGTTTGTGTAAACGATATAATAATTTAAAAACCGAGAAAATTTACCAATAGAGAAAAATCACTGTGTGTGTTACCCGAATTATTTTTATTTGTAATTTTGTTTTGTTTTTTTAATCCCTATCTTAATATATCGTAAAAAAACGAGTTAGTGTAATCTATATTATGATGTGTAATTTTACGTTCTGCATATTTGAAGTTTATTCGAAAATAACGAAAAGAGGTTTGTAGAGTCGTGTTTTATGGTGGGCGAAAGAGCAAATTATCCGAGAGTCAATATTTTTTTAACTTGGTTAGAGGTGAAACTTCGTGTCAATTCGGGAATTTTTTTTTAAAACTTTTTTCGAAGAAAAACGATTAGATTTAACTATTATAAACATCGTTATAATAATGTTTTATTATTAGTTTACACAGTAATCTAATTTAAAGGGTTAGAAGATATTAAAAAAGCAATTCTTAAGCGATGTTTAGAATCAAATAAAAGCAGGCTACCCTAGTCGAACTTATGATAGTGCCTCCAATATAAGAGTGGGGATATGTATTAATATAATAGTCTTCGATTTAGAATAAAGTTTTTGAGGTTCAAGCGTTACGCTTCTAACGTCGAATTTGTTCCTCAACCCGCGTATTCATTATATTTAGACAATGAAACCGTCACAGACACGGATCACATTAAACAATTGCATTATAAACGTCAGAATAGGATGTGTGTAAAACGTTTTTGGATACAGTTGAATATAAACGCTTTAGAAGAAAGTCCAAAGAACCCAATTCAAAAACTAGTAAAAGAGCACGAGTCGTTTTCGTTCAATTTTTTCGAAATTTCTTATTATGCGTTACACGTTTTCAAATATTGACGTATAGCGTTGTAAATATTTCAATTACCGCTATATTATTATGCGTCATTTTTCCATTTCTAATAGGTGATTAACTACTTATGAATTATATCGTTAGTAATCGAATAACTTTTGGCGCTTTAAATTTCGTGTGTCGATGAAAATGAGATTACACAAAATAAAACGTAGCAAAATTATTCATAAAAATGCTATCGAGAAAGTTATCTAAAATAAAAAACCAATTCAAAGAATAATCATCCGTGTTCGACTGTTTAATTATTACTATTGTTATTGTTTTTTCATTGGGCCACTGAAAACAAGAATTCTCATACGTCAAAATTATTTATTTCAATTAAATTCGCGTACTAAAAATTAATATTAAACACGTTATCTTTAAATAATTAAAATATATTTAACTGGTCCTAATTGTGTAAGCGTCGTGCTGGGAGTTATAATCTGAACATCGGTAGAGCATAAAATATATTTATTTAATGGGCTTCGAATCAAACGTATCCGAAATTCGAATATTTAAATAAGACAGTTTTATTCGTAAGGTAAACATTTGGATTTTTGGACGCCACGAGGTGGAGCGTACGAAATTTCTGTTTGTATTTCGTCACTATTACGTAGAATTTACGCCACTATTTATAATATATTTAAAATTTATTTTCCGCAATTTGCGTTAGTTAATCCCTATCAACCCTAATTCGTTTGTTAGTTAGTTGATAATATATACATCATTCAACTAATTTTCCCCGATTGAGGAAAATAGCGAAAGAAAAGTTTTCGTGCCGTAACCAACGTTCGAGAACCTGGGTTATAGCGGCCATAACGCAAGGTCCTAACCACTAGACGATCACGGCCATTTTGGGAAATGGCGATAATCGTGGATAATTAGCCGTTAGTTACACGACGTTTACAACATTTATGAATATCTTCTAGTATTACGATTGATTAAGGAGTATTGAAACTAAGAAAATCGGCTGTATTTGCGTCGAGTTATGTTTTAAATAATTTTTGAGTCAACGCGTTTTATTTTCAAAAAAAAAAAATTTTAGGAATACCAAACCAAAATATCTACATATAATTGAAACATAAACGTATTATAATTACTACGCGTTTAATAATTTTCGGGAAAGTTTAAAATATACAGGAAACAATAAATATCGTTTATGTTTTTGTATGGTGTTGATTATACAATGCCGACCATTATTTTTGTCGAACTTGTACGTATATTTGGTATAATACAGGAAAATGTCGAATTTTTTCACCGTTAACGAATTTCACAATAACTAAGCGGTAAATAGATTACAACTAAACTAGAAAGTGTGTCACGAACATATTATTTGGCTTGTTAAATAACGGTTGCGTACTTATCTAGTGATTAGAACAAATCGGACTTGACAACTGTCTCATGTAATAAGTATTACAAATTTAACGATCATTTAGGGGTATTTTTTCATCAAACCACATGTATCAGCGCTCAAAAATTGTGCATTTCATTTTCCTTGCGTTCAATCTTCCTTGTTGCACGTATTATATCGTAAATTGTAATATTTTAAACGATTTTAGAACTTATTCGAGTAGGGAAGTTGTTTTCAATAGGGCGTACTTCAAATTTCAATTTATTAAACAAAATACGCAATCGAATCGATAAATATACTTTTACGTAAAATGTATGATTATTATTAAAAAAAAATTACCTAATTATTTTATGTTAAAACTATAGTTATACAGGTTTTAAATATTTTTTATTTAGTATTTAGCCTATACCATGTACAATAGGCAATTTGTAGGCTTTAATGATAATTAATAGGTCTATTTTTTAGCCTTTTTTATTTTACTAAAACGAATTAAAAAAAAATATTCCATCGAAAATGATTAATATTTTAGATTTACTTTGTACACATACATATTTGTTTTGTAATAGAATAGGTAAGTAAAGTCAAATAAATATGATCATTGGTATTTAATTTGCCTTTATTAAAATACAGAAGATTTTACTTATTAAGTAGATGTACCATTTCTATTTTATCTATGGCTCTAAATGAAAATTCATTAATTTAGAAAAAAATAGATATAACGTTCGATTTCATTGCTCAAGTAAAATTATAAATATATTTTACTTAAATCCCGCTGATGTGCTATCATTGGATGGCGTCTTCAATTCACGACTCTCATGCAACCCTCTCCATCCATCGGCTTATTGTCACCGAAAAAGAACAGATTGTTGATTATTCTTAATTAAAAATATAAAAAAAAATTTTTTAACTTCAAATTTTTTTATAACTATATATGTAGACGTGACGTTCAACATTTTCGTTAAATTTGTCGTTTTATTATTTAAATAATGTTTGTTGCTTTAAACGTCGCATAATAATCTGAAATACTATTTATCTTGGACAAAGTTAATATCTTCGGAATAATAATTGTAATATATAAACAAATCTTTTTTTTTCTATTCACATCTTAAGATGCTTTAATTTCAATCGTATTATAATTTAAACGCATAAAAAGAATTTACGTATTTTGAAAAATATAATTATGTGCTTATTTTAGTAGATATAAAAAGTATTTTTTTTTAAATAATTAAAACGGAGCAGTGATTTCTACACATTGAAAACGCAAAAATGTACTAGGTTTATTATAATGATATTATTATAATAAACGTATTTTTTATGAATGCATGATTACGATTATTACAATATACAGTGACGATATAGTTCGTAATTGATCGAAAATTACAAAGACAATAATTATAGAAAATTTCTCACTTGAAAACTTTTTTAAAGACGTCACGAATGGGTGATTTGTTTAATGAATAGTTTTTATTGAGAAATTCACTCATAATAATGTATATAATTGATAATGTATATATCATGATAATGTTTATAAAAAGATAAATAAAGTGACAAGTTTATTATATTTTTTAAAGTAATAAGAATATATAGATTTGATCGAACATAAAGGTAAGCCAATCAATCGATAGTATTAAAAACATGGAATAAAATATTTCTATATTAAAATTGATTTACATTGGTAGATTCGCAAATGATAGTAACTAAAAAGGATATATTCTTTTATGGATGTTACTAATTCTGTAAGTAAAAACCGCTTCTATAATGAACATACAGTGCATTTTACGATACAAAACTTTATTAAAATGCATTAATAAAAATAATTATATTACTTATTATAATACTTCTTAAAATAAACTTTTACCTAATTAAATAATTTTTATTAATTTTAAAATATGTTTTTCGATTTAAAACAGTAGTATGCTTGGCTTTTTATAATTAGAGAAATTGCATATCAATGAATTTTATCATGTGTCATAAGTTAATTTTTGAATGTGTTAAATAAATCTATAGCGTTAACTACTTTTTATAAGGTTTTTTAAAAAAATTAATCGTACTTGATATAAATGAATAAAAAGTAATAAGGTACAAAAGTATCTACTAAAAAAAAAATTGATGTACGAATTCGATTTTTATTAGAGTAGTACCATTACGATTCAAAAGTATATTTTAATTTCTTAGGAAATTTGCATTTAAATGTGAAAATATTTTTTCAGGTCAATTACAATTATATTAAATCGAGTTTTTATTAAAACACAATTTAGGAGCAAATAGAAAATTTTTTGGATATGTTGATTGAGATGGGTTTAGATTCGAAAACGTTTGTACTCTTTACCGAAAAATAATAACCTTGTGCTTGATCTTGATTACGTCATCGATATACAAGTTGTTGAACTAGGTTAACGAAATTGTATATATATACTTTCGTAATAAAATTTCATCCTAAAATAGGTAATCGTGTTTATAGTCCAGTAAAATCGAATATAATCGGATTTAATAAATTAGGCGAAATCTACATGTTCAAAACAAAAACTATCGATATTTTTGGAAAATATATCGATTATATACCAGTCTTTTTTTAACCCTACAGTGGTAACGTGAAGAAAAATCCCGCCTGTGGTAACGTTGGGTTCAAGAGACCCAATCCATAAAATATCGTTTAAGTAGGAAATGATTTTAACTAATTAAAAAACTTAATGTTATTCATTAACTATTTTAATATGCTAAGTTTTGTTCTCAAAAGGATAATTTAAAAATAAATAAAAGGTATAAAATGTATACAATGAGACAATTTTTTATGGTACAATTATGACGACAAAAAAGTTATGGGTCTGTCAGACCCAACATTACCACTGAAAGGTTAAAGAATTTCTGTGTCGATAGAATGTTTTCGTTGTGGTATAATCACGAGGAAGTGTATTATATCATACATAATATATTCGCCCGCGCGCATACACACACACACACTTGGTGGGCTATGCACTTCACTATTATACGTAATAATAATAATGTATAGTTGTGATTTTCACCAGGTAGTCTATTGTTTTGGGCCGTTTCTGCACCGTTTACGTTTATGCTATTAAGTTTTTCATTTCCTCCACTCGAACGGTTGAAAACAAACGATTTTCCGAATTACGTACGTTTATGGAAATTTTTAATTACGACATGCCGTCCAAACACGAACAATACGCGACACTTTCGTGCGGCCGACGACGTTACAAAATCGGCCCTCCAAACGACCGGATTTGTCATTCACGTACCGAAGACGACCGCGCAAACGTGACGACACGTCGTTGTTTCATAGGACGCCAACGGACGTAACGATGATTTTCGTAAGTATCAGACTTGTATTCTTTTCCTTTATAGGATTTAAACGACAAAAATGCATATGAAATAACGCGCGTTTTCCAGGGCACGAACAAATTAGCGTTCTTTACGTCCGTATGCCTGTTGTTGTTAGCGATTCGGTCCGTTTCGGGGCACGCGATCGACGTGGTCGACAGACGAAACCGAGCGGATGACGAAGCTAGAACCGACCTGAAAGTTGTGGCGGAGTCGAAAGCTCTGGACATGGAGTCGATATTTTCCGGTTTTGCAAAGTCGATGATCAGCCGGACCGGACCAACCAGCAGCCAAGTATAACACAATAGTGTTTTATTATTTTAGTTTGTGGTAATTTTTACACACATACACACACGCACACACACACACACACACACACACACACACACACACACACACACAATCATAAAATACACATTTATATATATATATATATAAAGCGTTTAAAAAACAAACAATATTCAGGGATGTTGATTTTTGACCTCTTTTAAATAACCCGTGTGCAACGTATTATTGTATATTATTTAGAATCAGCACTGTATAAATCCGGGTATAGAAAAGAGGTCCAACAAGGGTTTCTGCAAAATGTCTTCTCTGACCACCTTGTCCAGTCCCTGTCAGTTTTTCAAGATGGCCCTTGGATTATGCGATCTGCCCGACATATTGGCTAGTATTCCAATATATACATATATTAAACAAAAATAAAAACACCCTGCGTCCAACGCATTTTCAAGAATCTTATTTCTGGCTAAAATCATCGCATTTGGGTCGGTTTTTACTTCAGTCTTCATTCGATTTAACAACATGACATTGAAATAATTTATTATCGTACTTGGCTCTTCTTACTGTATCTCAAACACTTGAATCCTTTTGTTTTGTTACGCATAACAGTACTTTAATACAATAATATAATAATGTCATGGCCATTAAGTAAATACGTTGTTTTCCTGATTTCCATTGTGAAATGGAAATTGATTTTTTGTATGAAGCCAACGAAGAAAAAATATTGTTGAATGATTTATTATCTTTTCATGAAATGATCACTAAAATTCGATATCGTATAATTTATACGCTATATGTGCATGTGTTCATACTTGCAAAATATAATATACACGTTATTTTTTAAATATTTATTTTATATTTAATAATGTTTTTTAAATTACATTAAAAATGATTAAAATTGTATGGTTTATTATCTTCAATAATTAAATTACTACAACTACAACAGTAATAATAATTTAATAGTTATTTTTCTAATTATGATTAACGTTATATTTTTACTATTTCAGTTATCATAATTTATTATACATTTTTAACATTGAATTATTATTCAAACAGTATTAACAGTTATTAAAACAGTATAGGCTTGTTACTTTTTTCAGAGACATAATTTTCATATATAGCACGTCTAATCCATACATGTCAATAATTACCAATAATAATTACCCTCGATTTTCTATAAATAGAAACGTTATATAATTTAGTAATCGTTTGTTAATGTTGAAATATAAAAACCAATTGTAATTATAAATTATAGAAAATAAACCGTATTTTTATTATATTTTATTGCAAAATATTATGATCGTCTGTTTTTATAAATTTGTGTATTGATTAGACGTGCCGAAAAATAACACGCGCATTGTGTTACATAAAATTAATGGGCCATATTGCGAAAAAATTACTTGGTGATATTATATTTTAGTGACCATTTCACGAAAAGCATCCATTTAATAAAAAGTTGTTTGTAAGTTCGCAAAGTGTAATGTAGCCGATTTCTATTTCGCGCAAGGACGAACTTTTCACGAAAAAGACAATTTAACTTGTTGACTATGACATGTAGACTTTTCCGACGTACATATTAATGATTCATTTTCCTTATACGTATTTAACTTAGTTACTATAATAAACTCGATACGATATCGATTTATCACAATGACATACGATTTTCGTATAAACTATATATTATTATGTTTTAAGCCGGATAAAACATCATCATTTCTGTATTAACATAGTGTAAGAATAATCCCAAATAACAATGGACCGATGATCGTTCAAAACATTCATAGTAAAAAAAGTAACAACTTACTTTATTCTAAAACTAACCATACACACGAAGTACGTAAACATAAATTATTTTACACTATATGTGTAGGGGTTAGATATAAATAATTTTTTCAAATTGAAGCATTTCATGAAACACAACACACTTATAATAATAATAATAATAATAATAATAATAATAATAATAATAATAATAATAATAATAATAA
>JAIPRN010001585.1:0-42824 GCA_025469175.1 Geopemphigus sp. TES_GeoC_2020
TATATATATATATATGCATTTTTGGAGTCGAACGAAGACATTTGATTCACTTTGCACGCTTCGCAAATTAATTCGCAGGTAATATAAAACGTATTGTATTTATTTCGCCAACTGTATATAACGTCCACCAAATGTGATTGTAATTATCTAGTTATTATTCTATACGCTTTCGTGCTTATATAAAACGGATACCGCTAATAAACACGACATAATTAAACGTTACACGTAAAGTTAAAATATATATGTTTATATATTTATAAGGTAAACTTAATTTGTATCTCTTGTCAAAACATTCTAATTAACTTTAATTATCATAATGCGCGTATATGTACTATGTAATCTTTATACTGTATAATATACAAAAATAAAGTTGTGCATATGTAATCCAATAACTCAAATTACTAAACAATTTTCGATAAGATTTTCACAAATATTTTATGTATGATCACGATATTATAGCCTATTTTTCATTTTACTATTTCAATATCATATATAAGCATTATCTATAAATATTAATATTGTGCCCATGAGCCAGTATCAATAACAACAGATTATAGCGACAAATTTCCTCAAATCTAAATGAAATTTCTTTTAAATTAATGATTATAAGTATAATTCATACGGCAGGCAAAGTTTAAGTATGCTTTTATTTAGAAAAATTAAGGGCTTTTAAATTTGTCGAACGAAGATTGTGATCTCGATATTTTACAATATTTATAATATTTTATATAAGGTTCGATCAGAATAAAAAAAATTCACACACTGGAACTCCATAGTTACAGGAATCTTGAAAGCATAAATAATAACAAATTTAGATAACACGAATAAGTTTGCAAAAACTCACAATTCTCTAAAGAATAGTACAAAATAAGCATAATATCTTCTGAATACTGGGACTTAAAATGCATTCAGAAAATAATATGCCTTCGTATCACACATTTCTATAATCTATCTGACTTTCTTTCCAATTCAAACATTTACAGTTTCCTTTGAAAGTCTTTCAAGTTCACAAAATATATCAAAGCCCCTTACTTACTGGACGACGAAAAATATATACTTAAGAGATATATTTTACTTTGTATTTTTTGAAATATATAATTTACTGTATAAAACTGTTGGGAATTATATATAGAGCTTTATTATGCATTTATTATTATAATACTTTAAACTTTACTTGAACTTTTTAAACATTGAAACGAAATGACATTTATATTCATAACATAAACACAATTTGCGAAACCGGATCAGAACACCTAATATTATTATAATTGAGTTACATTTGTGTTATTATCATTTCAATGCAAATGATAAATATATAATATATCACTGATCACAATATCATTACAATTGATTATTACTAAAAACTGAAAATCCTTTAATATTCGAGTGAAATATATAATGTAAAAATAAAACTATATTAAATAACAAACGATTAATAATACTCAACTACGAGTATAATGGATAAAATACCACGCACTAAATTATATGTACAATATATTGTTGTAGGGTGTTACTTAAATTAATCGGTTTTCAGTTAAAACTGAGAACGAAGCGAATTGACGATCTCCACAGCTATGCACATACCACGGCCGATTTTCGTAATTTCCAGGGTCACATTAATTAGCAACATTTAGTGTCTCGACGAATTGTCGCCTCTCACGCAGTGGTGGATAATCTAAACAATTCTCAAAATCCGTAACCGAAACAACGCCCCTCCCTAGTCTAAATAAGTCCTACATGACATTTTATTAAACTTTCATGAAACTAATTGTATAAACTATATTGGAACTTTGACACAACGTAATGATAAGGACAATAAAACATAAATAATATGCTGAATTAATAAAAGACACACATTTGTACGTCAGTACTTAGTATTAAAAAAACCAATTGTATAACTAATATATTCCTCAATGTTATATGAAAAAGAATTTATTAATCGGAGAATCGTTTGTTTTTTAACCAAAATGTTGGTTGAATACATTCAATTTGTATATGTACACTGATTACCCTTATACAATACAAAATAAATATTAACATTAATATAACTATATACGACGGAGTTTTTATCAACGAATCTGTATATTTAACTTAATTCACATTTGAATCGTATAAAACAAACATATTTATGAATGTACCTAGAAATTACGGATCTTTCCGTATTAATTTGATAAAGATAATATTACGGATTATAATGTATTCTATTATAAAGATAACAAACGAGTGTTAAAAACCAGACTGCATTCGTTAGCACATTTGGCTCGTGTATTCTACATATTAGACAAAAACGTTTAATAAACGATTTTTTTTTTGCTAACCAAACAATATGCTGAATATTAGACAGTTTTGGAAAAGCTTATCGTACATAAAGTATTTTTATATACTTGAATTAAAAGTATAAAACCACACTATCAAAAAAATTTTTTATTTATTTGTGTAAATATTAATTCGTAAAATAAAACCGCTAAATTTATTAACCTACATAATAATTTAAACATATATAGTATTCTCTTATTTTAAAACTGTAGGTATTATAAATACGCAAATAATGCCATGGGATTATATAATTTAAAATATGAGGGTGACCAAAAAGAAAGTGTATTATTTAATAATAATTATTTAAGCTAAAATATTATTACAAAGTAAATAATTTATCCAGCTATATAATAATATTAGAACTAATTTATTGATCAAAGATATCGTATAATATTTTCTTTATATTAATATAAATAATTTTTAAAACTATTTATAACTATTAATTGTTAGACTCGATTTTTCCCATAAATTTTAATAAATATTATAATCAAGAAACAATCAAATATTAAAAATAATAGAAATAAAAGATTAATTAACGTGAGTTTTGTTTAAGTAGTTGTGTACAAGCAAATTCAATAAATTTAAAGTATGTATTGTAAATTATCGTTAAAATTCGTGATTCTTATTACTTATACGTACATGCACATGTATCTAAATACTCATACTATTTATGATTACAGCACGTGTAATACTAAAGGCCCGAAAATAAGCATATTTTACGTAGCTAATTTTAATTTTGAAAATTAAATTGAATTAGTTAATGTCTACTGTATATTTTGTAGGAAGTGAATTAAAAGGTCGCAAAATAAAAGTACGTTACTTAAAATAGACACTAATGAACCCATTAGCCAAATCAGTTTACAAAATTGAAATTGGACTACTATAAATACGTTTTTTTTCCTTTATAAAAGCCTAACATACGTAAAAAACCCAATTAGTATTTAATATTTAGTGTTATACTTTTAATTGTATTTTTATATAAAATTGTCTTATATTTTTCATAAAATTCTACAAAAAAGTTTAAGAAATTAGCAAGCAAGTCTAATTTAATAAGTTATGATTTTAATTTTGCTCATTTATCTTTTCATTCATAATATCATTATTATAATTAATTAAACTCTAACTTTAAATTTTGAATTAATATTCCCCGTATAAAAAATTACTTATCAATAACATTTAATAGTGTTCGAAGATCTCTTTTTGTCCTTAATTCTTTCGCCATATTAATGAATATTTACAATCATAATTATAATAAAATATAACATTTAAGGTGTTTATTATATTTTAATCGTCCCTCAAAAATCACAAGTAAATTTTTATTCATAAATTACGTACTTATTCGATTTACCCTAACGAATGTAAATTTATTTCTATGGTTAGATTAAGTTAATTATTATTTTCAAACAATTTTTAATTTTTAATTTATACATATATACGCACATACAAACAATGAATACAACAAAATTTATTGAATTTTCATCAGATCAACTGAAGATACGTCATATATATAAAAACATAAATATGGTGCTGTAAGAAACTAAAATAATAATATAGTCGTTAAAACTAAATAACACTTTTAAATAACCAATATATTTCTTCGTTATTCTATTTATTAATAGACACAAAATATAAGTAATATATATATATATATATAATTTTATATTATAGTCAAACAATGGTAACGCGTAAATTGTAAATTGATTAGGTATTTAAGTGATTGAGAAAATAACAGCCTATATTGTTTTGTAGCTCATACATAAAAGTATTTTTGACAACCCTAAAATAGATTTCATATTTTTCATAAAATATATTTCATTATTTTACGATAACTTCTTTCTACCATTTAAATATATATATATATATAATCACGAAAAATGGTTAAATCAAGTTTAGTTTACAGCAATATAAGCATTATTCGTTCGTAGAATATAACATTAAGAATAGATACGCCAAAACGTCATTTAAATTTATACGCGCGCCTTCGTATAAATATAATATTAAAATAATTGAAATTTATTCATGACCGACCGACCGATCTGAATGTATCTAACCAATATAGGAGCGAGTTCGTTCACAGCCGTCGTAGGATATACGTGACAGTCGCCATCGTGTAAACGTTCATATTTTTGTAAAATAACAATTGTCTATATACATATATTTTTTTCGTTTTCGTTATTATATTGCGTACATATATTTATTTACTATTCAAAAACTACATAATGAATTGCGTGTTTCTTATTCCACACTTTCTCAATAATAAATTCCTATTACTGTAATACGTTATGAATAAAGTGACCATAAATGCTCTAGGACTAAACGAGACGAATGAAATGGAACGAATTAATCGCGAATTATAATTAGAGACTCGTTATTACCATAAACGAAAATATAGCATAATTCGTACAATACGCTATGATATAAATTATTATATTGTATAGTCTCGTTGTCCACTCCGGCATGCCGGACGACGACAACTTTCGCGATCATATAGTAGGAACAGTTCGTCGACGAGAATTAATTTTCTTAATTTTTCGGGCCTACTTTCCACGAAATATCGGAGAGTGATTTACGAAAAATACATTACCGGCTAATACGCACTTATCTTTATTACAATTGAACGATGAAAACGTGCAACGGTGAATACGTGACGGGTGAAGAGACACAAAATTCGAATGATTTACACCCAATTCATCGGCGCGACTACGGAAAAAGAAAAAACGATAATAACCGAAGACTAAGGATAGCGGTCACGGAAACCGGTACGTTTCGTATTTTATACCGCGGTTACGTACGCGTTCTTGCGAACTCCTTGACCGTCATGCGCGCCATAGGTCTTAAATGTCCGTCGCCGTCGTCGTCGAAAATGGTCGACCGGGTTTCCCGAAAACGCGTTTCATAATACACGTAAACTGGACGACGACTATTCGACAAAGACGTTATAATTATACATTGTTCGTGTCCATACTCCGCCGTATTGTGTGTGGCACACCGGTGTCTGCTTACAATACGTTACACGAAAGTCAATACGTTTGTATATTCGTCATTTTCGACTTGGGTAGCGCGTTACGATTTTTGGTGTCCCGTACAATTTTCTTCTTCGACGAGCTACGTGTATTTCTCGCGAGTACGTGACGCGCATATATATGCTTGTCGTGTCACGCAACACACGGGGTACGAAAACGCGACTATTCTTTCGAGACAACGCTCGATCGACCTGAGTTTTCCAAATCCGCGCGACGTTTCGATACCGACCGTCACACGACCCACAATTCCGAAGAGAGTCGTTCTCGTTATTATGTATCGCAATAATTACTGTCCGTCCGGCTCCGCGTACAAAATGGGTATGTTAAACAAAAGTTAATTATTTATCGGCCCTTTCGACGCTATAAAGTTGTGATGTCGTGTTATAAACGCCGAGTAAATTAAATTTAAAAAACGCTTCTTTTCTTTCCTTGACTTATTTATTTGGCGACGATTTATTTTACCTAGTATAAATGCCAATGTCTGTTCTAATAGTTTTAATTTAATACGAATTCTTCGTGCGTTGTTATTGTCCGTCGATTATTTTTTATAAAACTATATACGTGTCGTATGAATAACAATCATAATTGTAATGTAATCCTGTTGCCAATTTTTTTTAAAATTTTTTCCAAAATTTCTTCATAAACGTTTTTATTCTTGCGAGGAAATCTTTCTAGGCAAGAAATAATGGGTAATTAACGATTATTATCATAATCGGTTTTTTAAATCGTACGCATGAAATGATTTTCCTTAGTGGCAAATGACAAAACACACATTATACATAAGTATTCCCATCAATATTTGAAGTTCTTGCAAAGACTTAAACTAACTATAACTATAATTTAATGTATAAAAATATTGGCTAGTTATGTTTGAAAGTGGTTTCCTCTTACGTCACAGTTGTAAGGCAATTAATTTCGTTCATTATTGTTTCTTAATCAAAATCGATTCGATAAGGACTCTAAAAGTGTAATTTTACCATCCGTAACCACGAGAGGCAATATATAATTAAGGGTTGCATTGGTTTTATGACATTGTTAACGTTTTTTTTTTATATATAATTCGGTCGGTGTACTTGAATTTACAATACGGACGATAAAGGGCGAACAGGAAATAACCGCCACATTGCGGGACACGAGAAGCCGCCACTGTTGTAGACAGTGGAGTTTCTCCCGACCCTAAACCCCACACCACCACCACCTAGACACCGCATCAATGTATCCCACCTGTGCGGAGGTGAGGGGAGAGTCGACAACGCGAGAGCGGGCACCGTAATTTCTGATTTCATTATCGTTTTTCGTTTAAATTTTACAGGTTTCGCGTTATAATTTCGTTCATGTTTAGACAGTTGAAATGATTTTTTTAAAAGCATCATCCGCGCAATATTTCCGATATTTCGCTACAAACTCGGTCGTTAATCGATTCAGTCAATTATTAAAAACCAATAAGTTACCTCGTCCGAATAAAAACCTACAGAAATCGACACGATTGTAAACGTGAACATTCCTACTTCGAGTGCCACACTTTTTTGTTATTCGTACTTAGGCTCGACGCCATAATCGTGGACAAAAACGAACGTACATTGACATTAATGACGATCGTGCGTACGTTGAATATTACATAATTTACGAGGTCGGCGACCATTTTCGTCGAATTATATTATAAATTAAGTAAGTAACAGCTGCTAACGTAAGTAGGCGACGAAACTTAATGACTGTGCACGATCATTATTGAGAATAATATCGCCTGTTCAAAATATAAAAAATAAAATTATTATTTTCATAATAAAATTCTATTAAATTCAATAAAATTTATTTTATTTAAAATAAATCAATCCACTCGTTTTCCTACACCAACAATATTGTGACATTTTATATTGCCGTATTGTTTTCAAAATTCTACTCGTAAATGACCATTGACATTTTTTAGGTTTTGAGCTTAATTTACCTTTATATATTGTTTTAAACGACGTTTTTTCATTCGTATTACGACTCTACTGAATCACGTTTGTGAACAAAAGAAGGGTGTTAAAAACTTCATATTATACGTCGATTGGATAGCGATTAATATTAAACAATACTTATAATTTCTTAAAAAATGTTGAGAACTTCACGGGAAATAATTTCTAATGTTTTTAAATAATAACGATTATTTTTCATGTTTATTTTCGTAAAAATTAAAAAGAAACGCAAAAGCGGCGAATTCAAAAGCGAAAATCTATATCATTTATAATATTTTTTCGCGTCTATAACGGAAAATAACAATTCTTGGAACTTCAAATTTATGCGGTGTACGTAATTTAAGGCTAACCTATTTTATTATTTATCGCTCAAAAATGAAAAGTGAATAATAAATAATTTTCAAAAATAATCGTTTTAAAGGTTTATATTTGTTTTCAATTTTATTTTCGAACTTATATTTACTATAATATGTAATATATTTCTTAATAACATGGTGTAATTATGAATAAAATTATCTTAACAACATTTTTAGTTAAGGAATTAAATTATCAAATTAAAATAGTCTCGTTATTTATTAAATTCGAAAGCATAGCTAATAAATATTAATCAATTTTCGTGTAATTTATATTATAAATACATAAAACGTATTCAATTCAATTTAGACAGATATAACAAACTGAACAAATTATTATTAAATCCATCTATACAACAATAACGATTAAATCACCAACTATTAGATATATTATATAGTATTTTTGCCTATTGTTAATAGTTGTAATTGTCTCAAATATAAATATTCTATAGTTAAATGTTAGTTAATTAATGAAAAACGTATATAAATATATATTTTTTTTTTTTTTTTGAAATATGTTTTCCTATCATTTTAAAACATTTTTTACACTCTTGACCTTATTTGAAAAATATTGTTAAAACATTTGATTTTTCCTCAAATTATTAGAAATTGCGGCGGTACATATCATCAAAATTAAAATACAATCACGATAAAATTATATTTTTATTATTTTGCATACATAGTATACAAGTATATTACATATTATACAAGTTAATATAACAACTATAAAATGGACTTTTAATAAAACGGACCGTTTTTTGATTTATCGAATATATCGACGTTGTACAAATAAAAGATGTAAATCCTAATGCTTATAACTTTTAAAAGTTATTGTTATAAGTAACAAAAAATTCGATTAATTAAACAAAAAATCGTATATATTTGCATATCTATTAGAATACGTTCGCATAATATCCATAGTAGGTATAGTACACACTTACTGCTTACTTACAACGGTTATACATACTAAGTCCAACGGTAGTTGTGTAATGTACATATTCGTTTGAAGTACATACTCGATATGTATATTTACCTACCGGTTTAAAGCTCTTACAATATACACGTCAAATTCGTTACATTTCAATATTTGATTAAGACACTACGGCTGTTTAAGGGCAAACGCTGTCTTATTGAATCCATCGCGCACCCACTGTCACGCTATCGCCAAATCATTAATAATTAGTAATTACGAATATTTTTAATCACCGTTTCTTCTTATTACCACCACTATCACAAAGGTCAACAACCGATCAACCGCACATATATTCTATACACACACACACACACAGACATTATTACTTGTTAATAATCGTGTGCGTCACAAAATTTCCTTGCTTGTTGTTCGTCGTCGCAAACACGCGTATATTATAAAAAATGGTTTGCAGACTCTAGATGTGCTCTTCGTTATTATATTTAATATATATTTATCAGCTCCAATAGCTCTATTTTATGATGAAACAACGGCTCAATTATCTGCCACTACAAATTATATATTATATTATATTCACGTTACTTACTTTTTGTTACCATTGTTTCGTATTTTGAGTAATTTTATATAGTTTAAGTAAACGGCGGGTCTGTCTGCAGGTCAATGAATTATTACATTTTATTACAATTATATTACATTATATTAAAATTATATTACAAATTATTATAATTATGATAAATAATAATTTAGGATACAGGCTCTAATTATTAATTTTATTGTTAAAGTCGTTATTATTATTTTTATTGTCAGTAAATTTCAAATAAATTGTAATAAATTCCAATAGCCAAATAGTATACTCTTAATTGACGCTAATTGTCCGTGTATTTTATTTTGATTTGTTGAACCATACACGCTGTAAATTTATTATTTTATTATTAAACCAAAAGAGCTATTTTTGATAAATATTTTTCTATTTCATTTGTATTGCAGTGTTTATATTTTTTACACTAATTAATTATACCAGCAGCATACTAAAACTATTGATTTTATTACCATTTTTATAGTTTTAAATTTTACACCTAGCACTCTTTTTATACTACATAATTCTCCAATTTTCACTCGGCTAATACAACTCATTTTGGTTGAGCTATTACATTACCATACGCCATAAACACATCAGCTGTTTTGGTCATATTAGCAAACGCACAAGAAAAAAGTTTTGTGTCCAAGCGAATGCAATAATATTTTACGTTCCTGCGCAAAGGCTCTAAACGTAATACTGCACTAATATTAGATTAATATTATGTATAAAATATACCAACGGTTGTTGTAATATTGAAAATTGTTTTATAAAATAATTTTAAATTTCTATCTAAATAATGTATTTTTATTCTACCGCATATGGTGGTAAGAAATATAAATTCGTAATTTTCATTTTTATAATAGCGAAACATAAAACTATATCAAAATTAATTATTTTTTAAGGATTTTCAATAAAGATTTGTATTATAGTACTTTGGCATTAACACGAATTTGACAGAACTCAAAATGACCCGTTTGTATTAAAAAAATTTGTGTAACTGATACGCTTAACACGAATTCGTTTGCGTTAAATGTATTATACGAACGAATTCGCTTTATCTGAGGAAGTTATTAAAATAAACTATCAATTATATATACACACCAACTATTATTATGCACATAAAAATATGTATATATAAAGGTTATTTTTTTGATAAATGTATTCGAATGGAAGATTTAGCTTATTTACGTTTTTAAAGCGTCTGAGATTTTAATAATTGCCTATTCTAACTATTGATACGATGTTTCATTAATTGTCAAAAATTCGTTTACCAATTTTACTAAATTTGTCAATCTTATAGGATTTGTGTATATAGTAGTAAACTACCATATATGTAACATTGTTCGAAGACAAATTACATATACTATATACTTGTATGAACATTTTTACACTTATTCGATATTATTTCGACGTCACGACGTATATAATAATAATTTCAATACGACTTTATCAAAAACAGCTGCAAAAATTTTACACTCAAAGAATAATATTATTCAATTTATTTACACGAAAATCAATATAAAAGTATTAATATACAAAATATTGTTAATTTTTCTACATGAGAATTAATACATTTGTCGGAGTGAACGGCGTTTATTATAGTTATGTAACTATATTTTCGAGAATCACTAATGTTATTTACAATTATTTTGATAAATATTTCAGAATACCTGTCTATTTCTATTCCAACCGTTACGGTAAAAGTCGTTTAGCTATAGAGTAATTTAACGTTGTCTAAAATCCAAATTGTATAAGTATTTCATTGTAATGTATATAGAGATATGTGATCTCTAGATCAGAATTCTGCTTTCGAAGAGCAACAAATGTATAATGTTACATTAAAGTAAGTTACTTGTTTCATGTATATGTACAATATGAGTCATCGAACTGTTTTGCTGTCTTTCAATATTATCGTAAAATTGGAAAATACAGTGGATCATTCTGTATATATAAAAATATTAATATGGAGTATTGAAAATAAAATAATTGTGCGTTCAATAAGTATAGTAATATAATAATAAAATAAACGTTTATAAGCAATACATATTCAGGAGCAGTTGTATCATGAAGAGTGTACTCAATTTTCAAATGTTTAATATTACGTATAAAGATAAAAAAAAAATATAAAATTCATATATATACGTAGATATACGATCGTACCTGATAGTTATTACCTATATTATCAAAAAAAGACTTGGAATTTAATAGTCTAAACAAAGAAATCAAAAAAAAAATATTATGACTTCAGAATTTCTTTGAAAAAACATTTTTAAATCTTCGTATTTTTTTATATTTAGGTGAATATAAAATAAAATAACTTCAATAATAAAATTACCAAACGTTAGAGTTATTGATTTAAAATTACACTAAAAATATTTAATGAAATAAAATATTTTATTTACAGTTTAGATTTTGAGCAATAGTGAAGTTAAAAATTTACGTTTTAGACAATATTTATTAATTTACACATTTATTTTATAACTAAATTATAACTAACCTAACTTACAATATTTGTATTTGAATCTAAGATAAGCTTATTTTAGTATTCTAGAAATAAAGAAAAAATTCTCCATTCCCTCCCTAAAATTTATATATATATATATATATATAAATTGAATAATGTGTATTTGAAAAATGTTGTATATTGGATAGATTCCAGCATTTAAAAAAATTTATATGAATTAAATTCCAGGCACTAAGTAGGAGGCACTTAAGATAAATAAACTAAAAACCTATAAAATTAAATAACTTAAACTTCATTTTTTAACAATTACTCGCAGGTAATATATTTATTTTTTTAAATTCCTCTTCCCACAAGTTTTTTTCCTACGTTTCACGCTGTTACACGTGAACACACTCATAAATTAGCTTATTGAATAAATTATATACGCAAAATTTTACTCTATTCTACGATATATAGATACTTTCAATATATTTTAAATATTTTTATATTTAATATTTATATTTATTATTTCTATTTTCTTATATATTTGTCCGACGGAAAACTGAAAAATACAATACCTTTTTTCAATTCGATATTTTAAAATTTTTTTTATAATAATTAACAGAATCATGTGCTAAAATTATTATACTTGAGTTTTTTTATAACTACAAATAAAAGTTTAAATTTTTAAACAATTCTATATGCAAAAACAAATAATATATTATTCATAAACGAATCCAAGTACTCATTTCAAAAGTACGTAATAAAATAATATTTTATATACACGATTCAATTCATAAATCGTGTTATATCAATAAAGAAACAGTATTTGTTTTACTCTATCCATCTAGTATTTTTAAGAATCAGTTGACAACTACACTTTTTGGTATATACGAAAAGAAATATGTCGGCATACAGGAAAAAATAAACATTGCTTAATTTATGAAATGTAAAACTAACTATAAGTATTAAAATCATAGTAACGGTAATAACGCGGATTTAAAATTATTATAAAATTATATTTATAAGTTTTAAATAAAATGTTTCTATATTGTAATAAATCATAAAAAATGTGCTTCTGATCAAAAGTCTACTATTAGCTATGAATTACAATAGCAACCATAGAAAAGAATGATTAAACGTCAAAAGTCCAATTTAGCTAGTTCATAAATAAATCAATATTACTTTATATTCTAAAGCAAACAAGGCAAAGCTTAGGAATAAGTTTCACGCATACAATTAGGGATTGTAAAAATAATTTCCAGTGGTAACAAATTTTCAAATTTGAGAAAAGTTTTTATTCTAGATTCATTTAATGTGTTGTATTTTTCTCTCGATTTACTTGTAAATAGTTCAAAATGTTCAACTTCAAATTATAGTACTAATAAGGTTAAATACAGAATTATTTAATAAAAGGTTGTTCGAGAATTTTTTAATAATTTCGCCTAAAAAATTCTAACTCAAATAATACGAAATCATAAAACAAATTGTCTCATGTAAGCAGAAAATTATTTGATCACTTTCATCTAAACGAATAAAATCAAATGGCATTTATTTTGTTGTACCAAATTTAAATTATTTATTTACTATTATTATTATTATTAACAAAGATCAAATATCTCACAATTGTAGTGCCCTATTTTCCCATTCTAAAAATATTATTCGTAAATTCCTGGATATTATGTGATTTAGTGGTTCTTCGTTAGTATTATTGAGAGGTAGATAAACATAATTTTAGTAATTTAATTTCTATAATATAACAAGTGATTTTATTTGGAATGGCAATATTGAAAATATAAAAAATATAGGTATAGAATTTCAATTAGGTATATGTTTCTAAAAACTAAAGTAAAATAAATATAAAACATCATGGTGTATAAATAATGAGTACCTATAGCTTATATTCAAAAGAAAATCCGGCGTATATATAAAATAATATTTCCCTCGAGCTTCGGCTATACGTATTATATTATTGTACATGAAATTATACAATTTAACAGAAATTTATGTTATAAATATAACGTAACTTTTACGTGTTGGTCTCATTTTTTAATTAGTTGTTTTGTACAACAAAATACAATAGTGAAACCTGAAGATAGAATATTATATCTCGTATAAATTATTAAATCTAGTGAAATATTGTAATCTTTATCATTGAAAAGAACATTAATTATAAAATAATTTCTAAGGTTAAATTCGTATGTAAACAAATTTAAAAAATGTCCAATTGACAATAAAATGCGTTAAGTAAAATTATGTTTATTCAAAATAGTCGTAACATTATTTAATAGTAACATATAAAATAGAAATAGATAAATATTACGTATTTTGAAGATTTACTAACCTAATAATAATAACAATGCATATCCACGGAACCTTAATAAACAATTTTTTTAACGATTCGAATAAAAGTAATGACATTTATGCCTGACACTTATAAAATAAAATTTGTTTATCATTGATTTTATTATATTTATAATATTACTTCTCCAAAGATACATAATAATAATAATTTATCGTTTTTAAATATAATTTTAATTATTTATATTTTGTTTAAAACGCGTCGATCAAAATATCAAATTTAAAAAACTAAAAGAGATAAAAAAATATTTTACAAAATTATTTTATTTAAAATATATGCCTCCAAATATCTCACGACAAATAATTCAATATTTAATATCAGTTATTAACTATTACTAACAAGGCAGATTTTATCCTAACTTACTAATTATTTAACCATTAAAAATATATACAGTGTATGTCGACTGAAGTAGAACATGATACAATTATGACAGATGAACTATAATTATTATTTACTACAACAATTTTTACTTTGCGTTGCTCGAAATACGTATGTACACATATTAATCTAATTTGTTAAAGTTTTTTCACCCTCATATTACGTTAAAAATATTACTGTTTAAAAAATTTTATAGACACATAAAATATACATTATAAGCTATGTTATTTAAAAAAATACGAACTTTAATGAATTTTAAATACACATATAATTTATATCTAGTGTGTTTGATAGCCTTATTTAACGGCATTATTGATTTAAATGTAATTTTGCTATTCGACATCGAAAATATTTTATACTTACGAGAAATGTATAACTCGACTTAAACATTTTATACCTTAGGTGGTTATATATATTTAAAATTGTCGTCTATTGTTTTATTATAATTTATTTCTTTTAGTTATCGGTTGTATTACAGTGAATTTCTGTTTTCTTCGATTAAGAATGAATTTAAATAGTTTGGCTTTACGATTTTTATACTGTTAACACGAATGGAATATAGCCAAACAGTTAACAAAGCGATGAGAACATTAAGAAGTTTCATTTATAATTCGTGAAGATTTTAAAACTCTTTATCTTAACTATTTAAAGTTTCCGTACTTTTCACTTGAACGTCTAATTTTACAAGTGTCTTCCGCATTTGAAATCGTTAGCAATCTAGTGTGATCGAAAAGTTGCGGGAAAGTTCAAATTGTTTTTCAAGGATATTACGTAATTTTTTTAATACAAATTTAATTAAATATTTTCCTTACATTTATATAGGCGCCATTTATTTTTATATTTATTATTTTTTTAATCCGTTTATGTAAGTCAATTAACATAACGAAGAAAAATTGATTTCATATAGAACTTATTATAACGACCTATCAGTTTCAATTACCAACTGGAAATAGTAGAATTCACAACGTAGAAATAATATGATTCTTGTAAAATTTAATATTTAACGAAATATATTTAAGATTTAACGCCATAATATAATATAATGTCGCACTTTTCCACTAGCTACTGCATATCCGCAATATATATACTCGTAAATATTCTTTTATTACAAGTATGTCACCGACAAAGCTGTAATCAGTTTATTTTGCTGTTACAACAATCAAATAAATTATTACATTATATCATCTTTTTGAATTTAATAATTTTCGATTGAAAATGTAACAATTGTAAATTACAAAGACTAACAAATTAACAAACAGTAGTAAATACGGGATAAGCAATATCTATAACTGTTTTATTTAATAAGCATAATATAAATACATAGCGGTTAAAAAACTTCTAACTTGAATTAAGAACTATTTTGATAAAGAAACTCGACTATGCTTAAAATATTATTGTTTCGGTAATAACAATAAACTATAAATAAACAACCATTATAGTATTTGTTAAACAATTTCGGAAATAAGTGATCGAAGAAATAATTAAAATGTACTTTGAAAATGAATATACGTCCAATTGTCAGAAAGTATAATACAAATTATATATAAATTATTCTTTTCTACAAAAATTCAAAAATGTTAATTTGTATATATATATATATATATATACATACGCTTATAAATAATTATAAATATTTATATTACGAAAAAATTATCTTTAAAAGTAAAACGTGGACAATGTACATAAAATTTGAGTAACGACACAACTATTTTAAAACAGCGACAAAGTTTTAAAAGTACATTTTTAAAATGCCAAAACCATTTAAATTTTTTAGTTTTTGAATGGAACATAAATTACCACTTCGAGCCACAAATATGTACTATAAAAAGAAATAATTTTATAACTTTACGAATAGAACAAATGAAATTCATCTCTAATGGTGGTAAATTTTTTTTACAATTTTAAAATCTTTTTCACGTAATGTTTTTTGTTTTATTTCGCCAAGATAATAAAATTCGTCAATAATTTGAGGAAAAAAGTTATAGATTTACTGTAACACGATTTATTATCTCATATTGCTCTTAAATTTATTAGTAATAATGTTTTAATGTAATCGATCGGTTAATATTATACGCGTGTGCGCGACAATAAGTTAATTTATTAAACATTCGGAAATGGAATAAGTAACGCTGAATTGTCTATGTACGTAATCATATAAAAAAATTACCTAAAAACTCGATGAATACAAATTTAAAACGAAAAGAAAAAACACGGAAACCAAAATAATAATGATATATATATATATATATCTAAATTAACAAAAGGAATATATGATGTCCAAAATATAAAATATACGTAATATTTTTACAATCGTCGCATACAGGAGTAATAATAATATATAATTAGATTTTTTCTCTTCTGAATTCTCTCAATATCCCATTTAATACTCGTCATATTCTTTCTTCTAAATCTCGTACTGTCATCCTCGCCACCTTATCATTTTTCTATAATTCCGGGTTTCGTATTTAAAAATTAAAAAATTTAGATATTTTTTTTTCGTCTAATTGTCTAATTATATTTTTGTTTAATTGTTTCTAATTGCTGAGACTAATTGTATTACAAAGTTTCGATAAAAAAATAATAATAATAATATATAATATAAAACGACGCGTAATTAATTGTCCACGAATTTCTATGTAACCGTCCATGATAGGTCAAACAGAATACTAATTTAACGGATTACTCGAATTACTTAAATAACTTAAAGTGAACTTGATAAGTGTTACCATGAAACAATTGACGATATACGCGTTATAATAATGGTAAACACCACCAATTGCGGATAATAATAATAAACGATATTACATCGAACGCGCGCGTCGCGCAATAAAACGGTATTTTTTTTACATCGTCCAATAATACAAATTTGATCGACAATTCGGAAGTTCTCAAAAACGACTGTTACACGAATAACGTTTGTGCGCTTACGCTGGCGTATACACCGCAATTTTACGATATGCATTATTTATCTAAGGAATGTGCGCTGTTCTCGGGGAAACAAAATATAATATGAAATATGAATAGCGATTATCAAACGGTTTAGCGAGGCGTAACGTAACGCCGACGTAAACTATTTTCAAAAAGTTCAAATTCGAAACGTAAAGATATTGAGTCGCTATTTGTTGGCTCGGAAAAAATTCGATTAGGCGGGTACGAGAATGTTTTTACCGTCGGTAATAAATAACGATACACTATAATATACCGTACGCAAAATATACAGGTCGGAGTGTGTAATTTTTCGCGATATTGTTATTAATGCACCTGTCGATATATCGTAAAATTCCGTTTCCAAATAACCGAGGTTATTTAGACGTATTTACACTAATCCGGAATGAATGATATTATGGTCGTAGACGGTTTAAACGTTTAAATCATTCGTATAAATTTGAAGTTTTATATTAATAAATTATCCGGGTAATAATAACGAATAGAATATCTATAGTGACGTAAAACCGAATATACGTTCAAATTACCGTCGTAATACGTATTAAAATATATCGCGCTAAACGGGGTGACGAAGGGGCGAAAATAACTAGTTGATTTTAATTTTCCCGAATTCTCGAAGCTTATCTCGATTCCATGAAACCGTTAATGTCACAAATCGGTTACGCGCGAGTTTGCCCAAGCGATAATGCTTTACAAAAATTATATATATATCTTTAGACGTTTCAAAAGATTCTATATGATAAATGGATCGTTTTTATTTTATACAAGGGTCGGTTTCGAACTTTACCTCGCTTAGAGCCTACTGATCTGAAAGATCTATAAAATGGTTTAAAACCAAACATTTTTTTTAAAATACGTTCGTATACGAAATAACGCTTTTATTACATCCAACGCGTTATGCTACGACCGTCGATACTTTTTACTAGCAATTGGAATATTAAATGAAAAATCGTAGTCGGTACTTCGAGATATTGAAGATTCTTTTTTCGAACGGGGCAATCGTTTTCTACGGACTCGTTTCGATATAGGTGAACGAATCTCCTCGCTGTCGACCATTTGTCGACTAAAGCGTCGTCCTACCGTGGCGGACCGTAAAGCCCGACTCGACCGTGTTATCGTCGTAGATACCGATAGATACGCGTACGACGGACGGGGGGTAAGTTATCGAATAATAATGTACGTTTCGATTTGAAAATGTTCAATTCCGACGCGAATTTGTCGGCGTCGAAAAAGGGCCCCGCGAAATGGCCATCGAACACGTCGAGACCTGGAGAGCCCGGGCTCCTCCTACGTTCCGGCTCTGATGAAAAATGAATTATACATTTTGCCGGACGACCGGACCCTTATTCGGCGTACCGGCACGAAGTTCGAAAAAGGAACATCATAACGGTACGGGTATACGACGCGCGGACTAACTTTGATAATATTACGAGTTCGCGGAGAACGACGCGAAATTGTTTAGCATAATATTACGCGCGCGTAATTTTAATTACGCCGCCGGTTTTGTTTTCGCGTTTATTCCGTAAAATACGGCGCTTACGAAACAGCGGCCCGACGACGCTCGTCCGCTTCGAGCGGCATTCCGTCGGGCGCGTTCAAAATTCTATATTATTGCGTAGAGACGAAAAAACGTTCGTACCGTCGAATATCGACGGTGCCAATCTACGTTGACGGGTCATTCGGCGACCGCGATCGCCCATTTATCGCGATATTAATAACAATTATAATTATTACCGTTATTATTAATAGTAATCGATATCGGAGCACGTGATTCGTATTACCACCTACCTCGCAAATTGCCGCCAACAGTAAATCCTCGTTAAGTGTGTGTGTGTGTGTGTGTGTTTGCGCGCGCGCGCGGGTGCGTATGACAGGGATGGGACTTTTTCGTTCAAACGAAACGATCGAATATATTCGTCGACGAATTAAAATTGGGGGGAACAAACGAAATTTCGCGTTTCGTTTCTCGGAGACGCGTCGTAACACACGCGCGCGCGCGCACCATACACTTGGCGATATGTCCCGCGCACGTTTGTATCGTCCGTAGTCGCGATGTTAACAACCGTTTCGTTCGCGTCGACGGACCGTAAACGACAGCGGCGGCCGCGGCGTCTGTACGCGCGCGTCCAACGTGTTTCGCGCGCGGCGGCGCTTACACCGCCGCCAAAGGGCCAACCCCGTCGTCGTCGTCGTCGTCGATGTCGACCGGCCCCGAACAAAAACGCGAGAATCCCGCGGACCGTACGTAAGTACACGCTGGAGACGACACGTTTTGCCGGGCGGCAGGGTGGTAAAGTTGTTGCGGAAACGACGGCGGGGATGGACGGATTCCCCCTAGCCGCCCCTCACAAACTACGCTGATTCGGACTGACTTATGGGCGCGCGCATAGACGCGTCGAAATATCAAAAATTATCTTAATCGGGACGACGATCGCCGTACGACTTGTGTATAATTCGGGTTGTTTTTTCGGTGTACGAGCATAAGGTACATGTATTGCACGTTCCATTCCCATATTTGATTCTACTTAAATTTCGCGCGTATACAATAATGAATTTATCGAACGCGTTTGATCGCATAACGAGTACGTACCGTGATATCGAAACAAAATACGAAATTTGTAAAGGTCTAAGTATACGCGGGAAATCGCGTTCTTCGGAATTTTTCGAAAATTATAAATATATATATATGTATGTATACACATCAATCGATCGGTACACTATATTACACTCTTCAAGAGGGCGCCAATTTCCCGGGTTTCTGTACGCACGTAGGTCGTTCGGTAATTAATTTGTCGACGTTAACGTTTCGGGACGAAGGGGTGAACACTATTGTTTTCGTTACCGGCCGTTGATTTTTACTCGCCAAGGTATTTCGATCGCCCGGTATTTGTATTCGGATTACTTTTCCGATCGTTTTATTATAACCCTCTCCCGTTCCTTACGCCCTAAACAAACGTTTGGTTTCCGAACGGCGACCGGTATTTATCGCCCCGGTTATTTTACGCGCGACTAGAATAAGTCAACGAAAACGTTTTTCATTTTCGCTATTCCCTTCGCCGCGTTACGGTTATTACATAAATACCGAATTAGAAGTCGCTCTTTGAGCGGTATAATAACCGTATTTACGCCCGTCAACCGATTTCATCGTTGGGTTCTTAAACAAATTTCTCCGTTCGATTCATAATTCAATCCGGTTCAATAATTTAACCCTTCCCGAGTCCTTCTCGATAATAAAATATAATCGTCCACGAGCGGGCCGCTCCTTACTTCCGGCCCACGTTTATAAACTTGGCCCTAACGATTCTCCTTTATGTTCGCTTCGTCCTAACGAAATCATCCGCGACCACTCCCGCGCCCGTTTTAATTGCCCTTCCTTATCTACAACACCCGTAGTGCCGTTCGATTCGTTTAAATCCCTCTGCGTCCCACTTGATCATCAATCCATCCTTAACCCTCGTTCGGAACTCGCTATTGAAACGTTTAACCTATTTATTCGTGAAGTCGGTTTTGTTAATTAAACCGTCGTTATTTTGTTTTTCTGTCCGTTTACCGACCGTTGTCGAGGACTTGTCGTAGGTTTACTACGCAGCCAATAAAAACAAAACCGTATTAATACATTTCGCCGAGAGAATGAAATGTCAATATCTACTACAGTTCCTTCTCTGTGTCTTGAACGTGTATGAACGTTACGTAAAAACTGTTCGCCGGGTATTCGAAATCGACCAGAGTATATTCTCCGTGAATTTATAATGGAAATCGTCGTTTTCAAATCTAAAGTCGATCTATAGATACGCAAAATGAAAGGTAAACATAATAAAAATATAGAATAGAGCGCACGAAGAACCTATAAAAAAACAAAAATAACAATAATATAAAAACATTAATTTTATGTTTCCCGAGTCAGTTAGCTCGCGATAAAAATAATCAACTTGTACAGCGCGGTATTTTTTCGGTTTTATTCGACTAATACGAATTAATTAAACGCGATAAACGTTAAAAAAAAACGTATAAATACCGCCGTATTTCGTTAAACAAACTTTACGAATAACAACGATAAAAAATTCGTAATGACGGCCCAACAGACGGACGATG
Organism: Geopemphigus sp. TES_GeoC_2020; assembly: GCA_025469175.1. Taxonomy (NCBI): domain Eukaryota; kingdom Metazoa; phylum Arthropoda; class Insecta; order Hemiptera; family Aphididae; genus Geopemphigus; species Geopemphigus sp. TES_GeoC_2020. The sequence continues at coordinate 21,383 of JAIPRN010001585.1, forward strand.
AAAATAAAAAGGTCCTACACACTCCGTATAAAATCCAAAACGGATTTCTGTCTTTTTATTGTCGTTTCGTTTTTACGGCCGGTTGTACCGTCGTAGTCGTACTTCGCGGTTTATTCGTTTATAGGAACGCGGGCGTTATATTATAGTCCGAGTGTAGCGTAAAATTATCATCGCCCGCTCATTTTCCGCGCTTAAAACACTCCTATAGCGTACAAATTGTACATACGCCAACGGACCCGCGGCGCGGTATTAAACCGTATCGTCGCGTGTTACGATCGAAAGTCAAATATTCGAGACTCGCCCCCTCGGGCCCGGAGGAAAGTTCGCGGTCGGGCGGAAGTTCGGGACCATCTAATGCACCCGAGCGTACTAACGAATTTCCATTGTTGACTCACGTAGACACTTACAAAAACCACGACTTACGGCGGGAAACCCGTACGTGTCAGAATTAAATCCACCGCCACCGCCACCAATAATTCCTTTCAAACCGCGGGCGACGCGCGACTCCCGAGAAATTAAACGAGATTTACACGTTGGAGCGTAATAATATCGTGTTATTAGGGTCGGGCACGTTTCGGATTTACGTTTGCGCGAGTACTTACGCGTACGGTAGTATAAGTATATAATTAGTGCAGTACATACTAAGTACGCGTGTACCCGCCGAGTCGACCGAGACTTATTATTAGTTAACGGCCGAAAATAGTAATTGACAGGTAGGGGGTGGGTTGGGGGGGTGCAACTTCACCGCGGACGGCGAACGGCGTGCGCGTATTGCGTGTACGCTATCCGCGCGGTTCCGGCGACGTATCGGACGACTTTCGTTTAAGCGAATTACGTCGGGACGTTAATTATTTGGACGAGATCGTCCATACGCCCAGTGATACGCGCGTATTTCCAGCTACCGCGCGAAAAAAAACCCGACAATTTTTCCCCTCGTTTTCGATTCCGAGCGAAGTGTATAAATCGGTTTTTCGACGATATTTGTGTGCGTGAAGAGGGTTGGTCCACGAACATTTTTTTATACACAAAAAGCGCTTGGATCTTTATCCGCGTTACGTTCCGCTAGTTGGTACATTATTCGACACTTTTTGGCGTCGTCAACGTGTTTACGACGTGAATTTGTATTTTTTCTCGTCTTTACGGTCTTCAAAAAGCGTATTTCGTCCTCGGTTTCCCTTTTTGTCTTTCCGTCCTAATCTAAATCGTCCTAGCGACCATTGCTCTTGCCGGGCGCCTTCTAATTCTCAGCGACGATCCTTTGCGTATCCCCCGCCCAGTTCACACGGTTCCCGGTAACGTCTTCATACGATATTCGTACCGCGATACGGATCTTTCAATTCCTCAGTTTTACCGAATCTCCGTACTTTCGTACGTACGTTTTTACGCTTATATTATTCTGAGTACCTACCGTACGCGTAAACTAGACAAAAACTATCCGTTTTGGGTACCCGCCGCCGAATTTCTACCGATCCGTGATTATAAATACGTACAATTGTTACATATTGAATCGTCAAATAGGCGTATTTCGAATGTTATTCGCGAGTATTAGAACCGCCCGAAATGAGTACTCGTATTTGAATAGGTTTCTCAAAAAGTATTCTCGAATACGAATACGGAAATAAAAAAAATAAATACGATCAACGTGTACGATCGGCGATAGGGTGTCGCTATATATATATATATTTACAATAGTATACAGAGAAAATGTGTTTATATTATTAGGTGAGGTCAGAACGTTAAGTCGAATGGACGGCGGATTACACAATGATGAGGGTGACCACGAAGACGAGTTTCACGTAAGAACGGTGTTAACTCGTCCCGGGGTGGGGAGGTACGCGTATATACGCGAAGCGCCGACGTCGCGATCGACGACGAAGGTTCGTTTTCACGAACTTGGAACGAATATTTCTAGCGTCGACGATTCGTCGGTTAATCGTCTTTTTTATTTTATTTTTTTACGCCCGACGAACGTTTCGATCGGTGCCCCGGGTTCGTTTGTCGGTCGCGGCCGATTAATTATTCTCGTTATCGTCTTTAAAAGCTACAGGCTTCGGGACGTATTATTTTCGAAATTGTGTACATTTATAAATATATATATATATATATTCAGGGACGCGTTCCGATAATAACGATATTATTATTATCATTGTCATTTCGAATCGCGTTATTCGGCCGGAAATGCGAATTGAATCGAATTATCCATTTCCGGCGCTCGCGCAATAATCCAGCAATAATATCACCGCCGATTACGTATTACACGCCGCGACGTCGTACGATAATTTACAAATACTTACCGCGGTAACGACGTTGCTATTGTTAGGTTTTCCGATACGATGTCCGCGATACGGGCGATATTGCGGGCTTTCAAAACGGCTTTCTCGAGCGAAATTAATTACGCGTCGGTATTACGCCGGGCGCGTTCGTTTTACGCGCCCTACGTATACGCGTCGCTCGCGATTTGCGTTCGTGTAGGTCCAAGATTTTTTGAATATAATTTCGGATTTCCGGGCATTGTTCGGAAAATGATTGTAACGAACGATCATTCTCCGGGTTGTAACCGACTAGATTTCGCAATTATCGCCGATTTCCGCGTTAACGTCGTAAATATAAACAAGTTGTTCTTTGCCGACACGTAAATGAGATTGATAAACGTGAACGTAATTATTGAACGCCGGTCGAATCTATTAAACTTAATCGGCGTGTTCTTCGATTTTCGTACACGCGTTTATGATTAGGTAGGTACGGTAAGTGTACGTTTATAAATTTTCGGCAAATTGCCAACCTCGATCGATCGGATAACGTGCGTAACGACTTCGGTTCGTTTACCGAACGAATAATACGGAATTGTTACTGCGTGGTTGATTGTTATACGCTTGTCGGTTACGTAAAAAGTTTTTGAAAAACGAATCGCGTACAGTAATAATATCGGTAAATTGCCTATTAGTTCTTACGCCGCAATTCGCGGTACCGAAGACACGATCAAAAGTTTGTCCAAATTCGCCGCCCATGGTGTAGCGTTCGGTGAATAGAAGTGAACCGTTTACGCGAATTCTCATAACACCGGAGTGAAACTTTCATTTGTTTTTGACAAGCCCGTTAACTATTGCTGACATCGCTGACTAGGGGGAATCTAATTTCTAAGTACGCTTTTCCTCGTAGACCGCTATTTATTTTTAAATTTCTCGATAGAGAATTCGACGTTTTTCAATTTTCGCGTCACTCGCCGTATCGATTTTTTAATAGCGTATTTAGCTTGTTAATATTGGTCGATGAACGACCATTGTGTTCTTCAAATCGCTAGGTAATAATGGCGCCGTAAGAATCGCCCTAAACGTAACGGGCATTTCGCTACACATTTCGCGGGTAATGTATAACGGTCTGAAAATAATCGAATCGAATAGTTTCAAAAACCTTTCGCGTTAATCGTTTAAAAAAACTCAAACCGAACAACGATTAAACGTCAACTAGTACGCGCCGTTGTCACTATTGTTGCGACGAGCAATTTAGTTTCCCGAAATTTCCGCTATTTCGACAGGCGTAAAATACTTTCGAGTTTTATAAACGTCTCCGTCTCGCGTCGCCTAAATTCATTAACTAGAAAAATCGCCGACGATTATTCGAACGAAGAATTTACCGATAGAACGCTGACGTCGTAAAGCTACGGTGTTTACGGTGTTACGCGAAATTCAGAAACGATTATATCGCACACCCCCGACGTCTTCGATTAACAATTTTTTTTCGGTGTCGAGTAACGTGATTTTCTATCGATATCGTTATTAATATATATGTATATTATTATTATATTATTATCAGATCGCGTATTAACGAATTTTTTAAACGCGTTCTATGAAATCAATTTCGTATCTCTATAAAGCCACTTGTAGGTATTTTATATATTACGCGACACCGTCCATATATCCGTGACCGATTCGGGATAAAAAATTTGGCGTACGGCGGGACGTGGCCCGTCAAGTTGGTACTGGCCGTGCCGCCGAGAGCGGTTAACTAGTAGTATTTTACGAACGTCTCGAGTGTAAAGTAAGTCGCACGGTCTCCCACGACACATAGCGCGAAACTCGTCGTTAATGGATGAAAAACTTTCCCGGTTTTGGGTCGACGACGAAACCAATTTTCGCGTAAAGAAACGTACCTAATACGAAAAGAATGCTCTTCGTTACGTTTATTACCGTTATATTTGCGATTATTCGGCCGACGACCAGCCGTTCGAAGTTTCACACTTGAACGTTCGAATTTCGAGAAACGAATTGACGCTCGTTTATTTATCGTCTTATTGTCCGTCGGTTACGCCGTACGGAAAACAACAGTAATTAACGTACTCGTGATTTACGCGAAATATTAATAATCGAACGACTCCAAACACCGTCCATCTATATATTATTCTACAATTATTTGTGTATTGGTACGGTATGTGGCGCTGAAATAGAAAAAGCCGAATAGAAGAGAATATTAGTATAAAATGGTATTATTCGAATACGACGCGGGCGATAAACAATTTTCGTCGGTTACGTGTGTGCGGTGTGTAGTTTTGTTGAAACGTCCATAGATAGGTGAGAAATACGTCGCGTGATAAATCGAGTCAAGTGTGCATACATCGAGTATATAAAGAACGATTAATTATTTTACACCGACCAAAAACCGATAGAAGTTTTCTCGATCTTATTGACTGACAGCGTAAAAATAGAAACGACGTGAATGTTCAAAGGACGTCGAAAGGAAATAATCGCTTTAAAAGAGCGTAGAGTTCGCTCGTAATTTCCACACAATAATCGATACGCGACTATCGTGTAGCTAACCGTGTGTGCCGACGATTATCGACAATTTCGACCGCCGATATTTTACCACGGACGAAGTCACGGACGCGTTTTTTGTTTTTGAGTTTTTTCCGCGAATTTTTTCGCGTATACTCGGATCGATAGGTTTTTTTCCAGCAACGTAAACGTCCGTACGTGGTCCGGTACTTCGGTCCTTTTTCCATGTTATCTACGGTAGTTTTTTTTTTATGCGTAAGAAAAAACTCCGTGAAGTCGCTAAAAAAAAAAAAACCCCGTAAAATTGTCGACGCGTTCGTTTTTGACGTCGGCAATTTCTTTAAGAGCTAAAAATATTACGCCCGCTTCGACGTACGATTTTTCAACAATATTGATCGTATTATTCGTTAATTACGGTAAACTATAAACGCCGTTACGAATCGTTTGTTTTGGCAAACGACTATTTGTCGTCGTTTTTAACAAATCGATAATTTCGATCGTTGTACCGAATAAATTCCAATTTGTCGGCGAATCGTTAAATCGACGTAAATTTCGAAGCGAGTTTTCGATAGTAATCATACGCCAATTTCGAACCTCCGTTCGAAGTTCGAATTGTTCCAAAACGAACCGGTACGCGAGTCGAAAGCGTGTAAATACCAACTACTAAGAGCAAGACGAGTTTGGTCGCCACTTGGACTAGCAAGTCCGTTTTCGGTAAATTGAACGTTAACGGTATTTTCGGACTCGCGACGAAATCGTACTTTTACGAGAGCCGAGAGCGCGTTAAGGGCAATCGTGCCAAAACCTAACCGGACCGGTGACCATCAAACGACGGCGGGCGATCCGTCACGCCGACGGTATTCGGCATGAGTGTGTTTTGTCCGAACGACGGTCTCGGAGGTACGGGCATGACGAGCACGTGGTACGACGATTGCGACGGTGTTGGCCAACTGGCGGAAGATGTCTTCGAAGCGAATGTCCGGCACAAAGTTTGCCCGGGCCACTGGCGAACACGACCGGCGAAACCCGTCGGACGAGACGAACGCGGTACAAACATCCGAATTTCGAAACGGCCGATCGTCGAGGTGCGGCCATAGACTGTCGGGCGATCGTATCGGAAAACGGGACGTTTCTCAATTGGAAATAAGAAAAAAACGTAATTTCCGTTTTTTCCGGCGATTTAATTTCCCGTACGCCGCGCAGCCTACAATCGATCGTCCGTTACCGTCGCGCGACTCGTAATCGCGTGTATTATATTTGTTTGTTTACACGCGCGATCGCCGGTTTCTACGTCACTCCGCTATTTTGTTTTATTATTCCGTCGCGTAATATTGTTTTTTTATCCCTTCGTAATAAACCTAGAGGTGTACTATTATCGTCACGATGTTTAAAAGAACGCGGAAAAACGAAGCGGATTTACTCTCGTCTTTTCTCGGTAAGTTTACCGGATAAATAATAAAATATACGCTCGTATCTACCCTACGTACGTATACACACACACACACACACACACACACACACACACACACACACACACACACACACATATATACGCGTCGCGTTACGCGACTGGTGATCAAATTTTCGTGTCACGTCAGTTTTTCCGTATAAAACGTAACAGGGAGAGAGAACAAACCGTATTACACGCGTATAAAACGTATATCGTTCCGAAAGTATATTACAACGCGCAAAATAAACGAAAAGATCGAAAAGATTTAATACTCGCGAAAGATCTCGCCAACTTCGGGGCACGATTGTCTAACGGTACTGTCTGCCGGATGTCCGCGTTCGTTATCGGTTATTTTCCCGGTGGATATTTCGCGTAGAGGTTTAAACATAAACAATACGTGAAACGTATGCACGCAGCCAGCACGTGCGCGCTGACGATCGGCCTGAACTTGAACTGGTCGTCGGACCGCTTCGCGGACGACCAGCTGAACGCCGCGAATGTCGCGCTGTACTTGGTGGCCGTGCCGTGGGCCCAGTGGTCCGGCACGGCCGTCCGCTTGTACGGCGCGTACGCGGTGATCGTATTCGGCGCGGTCGCGTCCGTGTGCGCCGGCGTCGTCTCGGCCGCGTTCCCGTGCAGCGTGTTCGGCCTGTACGCGGCCCGAACCCTACACGGATCGGCGACCGCTTCGCTGGCCGTGGCCGTTCCCAACTACATGGCGGACGCCGGCAAAGGACTTTACCAGAGTGAGTATTCCGTCGTAATTGCGAACGAAATCCCTTCGAAATTCGTTGTTCGCGTGAATGACGCGCCACGATGGTCGGAGCGTCCCGTTCCCGTCGAATAGCGCGCGATCATTTTATTCGTTTCGGAATCGATAACGACGCCGTACTTGGATATTTCGAACGGCCCGAGTAAGTGCGCACGTAATAAGCGCGGGGGGGAGGGGTGACACGAAAGGGAGCCGCCGAATTTCCTCCGGTCCGTTCGAAAAATTTTAATCGAATACGAGCGAATACGATATTAGTTCGATCGGAAAAAATCCCCGGTCGCGTCGTACGATAATTAATAACGATTATTAATGTCAGAGATGTCGACAATTCACCGGGGGGGGGGCTTTTTTTTTCGCGATTATTCCTCGCGCCGAACGCAATAGCTGCCCGTTGCCCCCTCGCCACGTTCGACGGTGGGAAGGAAGGAGACAGAAACGAAAAACGTACCGTTTTCGCCATTGAATAATGGGGGGGGGGTGCATGGATGAAAATCGGCGAACACGTACCACGCCCAAACTAGCCGGGTCGGTCGAACAACCAGCGCGCGGGGTCGAACAAACCGCCGAACCGATCGATCGACGATCCGAAATATTTCGGATCTTTAATACTTCGTCAAGTCCCCAAGCCCGAACTTTTCCCTTCGAGCCCTAATGAATATACCGTTAATACACTTACGAATATACGCTTGTTACCTACGTTTACGTAATACGTAATATTATATATATATATATATTCGCGATAAACTCTCGTGCGCGCGGTTATCGTGAACCGCGGTAAAGAATTTTTCGTTCGTTCGAAATTGTTATTCGCATTATCGGTAAGTAAATTTCGTTGGCGAACTGTTGTACAATTCATCAGGCCTGAAAGCGTTTTACCGTATCGAGAGCGCGTGTAATTAATTATACATTCCGCGCCGTTCTCATTAATGGATTCACGACGAATAAAAAAATAACAGACGCTCGCCGTTTTCCGAATTTTATTTCGCCCGATGAGCGTTTCGATTATTTCCGGAACGCCGAAACACGTTATACGAAATACGTACGCCTATTACCGCGCCGCGCTACATCGATATAAATCTCGTTTTGAAGGAATCGGAACCTAAACGTGCCCCTGCCCAAAAAACGTGTTTTTTTTGTCAATCGTATACGTCACCAACCGGTCTGAAAATTTAATTAACACTTACGTGAAAAAAAATTTCGGAATTTATCGCGAACTTTAATCGGACTTTCCCGGTGTTTCGAATTTTGACCCGCCCCTCTTAAATTTGATCAAAGAACCCCGTAACAAATTGAACGCGTAACGGCGGAGCGAAAATAAAAAAAAAACTTCGCGAATCCGTAGTAGACGTTAAGTTATATACGTATAGTGTGTACATAATCCAAAACCGTTTTCACAATTGTTGACGTATCGATAGATTTGTTCGATAATATTAACGGAAAGTCGACGGTTTTTTTTTTTAAATGTTAATCGTTAAACATAATACGTAAACGTGTTTAAACACGAGAGAAAAAAGTTTTACGTTTATTTTAGTTTCTTCTCTCGAATATAATTTCTAAAAGTAGTTGTTTACGTTAAGTTAATTACCCAGTTCGTAATCGCTATATAATATATTCGCGTTTCGTATTCTATGATATAAAATAAAACAAACCCAACTACGTTTACTTACTACCAGCGTCGTGTAGTTTTTCATTTTAAAACGCTGAACGACTCGACGAACGTATTTTCATTCGAAACCGAACCGATAAACGTAACAAAACGCGAGCGTACTGCGGTATGTACCGTGTTGGTAATAAAAATGTCGGTGCCCAAGAATGGCGGCCGTAGTAGATATCCCTCAAATGCCTACCCGTATTTTTCTTTTCGGCCTTTTCTCCGACGAAGTCACCGGATTGTATTACGTGTATTTTCGCTCGTATTCCCTTCGATAGTCGACGACCGTGACGGCGGTAGATACGAAAAAACTTTTTTTTATTAGTCGATATATTTTTAATAGTCGCGGCCGTTTGGAATCGGTCGCCGTTATGAAATCGTATACACTGCCAGCCGTCCGTTTTAAGAACCGGCCGAGTTGTGCGCGCGCACGTCGTTACCTCACTCCGGGTAACTAAACATATACCAGGTGAATGGGGAACCACGTTCGACGTTGTCCGATAACTGGTCAATGCCACCGAGATCGCTTGTTGAAACAAATGGGGTAATATTAACGTTAATCGGGTATAACTTTTACGGTATAGAACGCGGCGGTTAGGAATTTCGTTAACGTGACCACCGTTTTGGGTAACAAAATAAAACAACAACCTAACAAACGTAATTCGACTATAATAACCGCGATGTTTTCGTATTGCCCGAGCCGTACGCGTATTTAGATTTCCAAAAAAACGGTTCGGTCGATCCGAACTATCGACCGGTAGTATGACGAACGGCTCGTAAGTGTAGGGTCGGGGGAAGCGTTACGGGGTAACTTTTTCCGATACGCTCGAATGGCCTCCGGAATTAAAAATACTCGCGTTCGCGATAATATAGAGCGACTAATACGATTATTCTCGTGCACGAACGAAAAAAGTGTAACCGAACAATACGCGCGTAAATTAAACAACAAAAACCCCGGACACCCGTAAAAAAATTCTGGAACGGCGTGAATACGAACGAACACCGTTACAAAGCGCGCGACCATCCCGAGCGCGAACCAATCGTAAGTGGAACGTTTACGAGAAAAAAAAATTTTAAACACGTGTGGGTCGCGCGTAAAAAATATATACGGAATATTAGCGGCGGCGGCGGCGGCGGGGGGTTGTCGAAGGCTTATCGGCGATACACAAAATACGAACGTTCCATATAACGGCCGAGCGTAGTACCTATTTATATATAACGTAGCAATGAATTATTAATAAACGCGAGAATCGAAGGGGCATTTAGATGTATTATCGTTATTGTGCGTGTGCCCGTGTTTATAACGTACGCGGAAGAGGATTTTTAACGTTATTTAAAAGCGGGAACGTACCAAACAAAGTTTTAGAACGACGGGAAGCGAAAATAATTAATCCTTATATTTGGATCGGGCGAACACGCGCGCGCGCCTTTTTTGGTCGGATTTTTATCGCGATTTCGCGGACGAGTAACGCCGCCTAGATAATAATATATTATTATGGAACACGAAATCAATTAATAAAACGCCCGTGGTTGAACCGTGATTTTCGAAATTTTCAAAAAAAAAGAATTTTCGCCGCTACAGAAAAACGATTTTCGAAATGGGGACGAGAAAACGCCACCGGCGCCGCTGATTTAAGCGCGTTTCGAACGCGGCGCGGACCGTATCCCCGTGAATGCAAGGTGAACGAACGACAAAAAAAAAAAAGTATCGAAGGTGGAGGGCAAATAGAATTGTTCAGAGTAGACCCGCGGTGGCAGGGTCGGCCACGAGGACGACAAACGCGTTTCGGGACTGTCCGATTCGACGTAGACAAGCGCCATATATGTACGTAAAAAACAAAAACTGTCCCTTAAGGACTATCGGTCGGCGGGTTTTTATTCGTTCGCGTATAGGTTAGGTTACCCATATCTAACCTACGATTAAACGAAAATAGAAATCGTATTTTTCGATTTTTTTTTTTTTATCAACCGAGCAACGCCGGGTACGAATAAAACTAGTGACAATAAATACGTATTTACGAATCGCCGAAAAGTTACGCGGGAAACGAACTAACGGTAAACGTCTAATTTAAACAATTCGTGTTTCGCTTATTTAAAGTGGCGTTCGACCCGAAATTTTTCGTGCCCGTCTAAATAGCGTTCGTTGAACGCCCGAACTCCGAACGCGCCGATACCCGCCGGCTAATTGCGATAATAACGATAGATCGGAAATACGAGCGAACGGGTGTTTTTAAAGCCGCGAATCATCCGCCTAGGTGATGACGCCCAAATAAGCGGCCGTTTCCGACGGTCCCCAACGAGCGGTGTTCGTTTCCGCGTTTCGTTATTTATCCGATCGGTTTTTTTTTTTTTTTTTTGCCGACTCCGATCCGAAAAACGTTACGCGCAAACATTACGCCGGCCCCTTACTTGGCCGGATTTTCGACATAACGATACACGCTCTCGTCTCGGACGTGTTCCGCTCGGTTCGGACACGCGACTTTCGCCGTTTCGGCGATTTCCCGTTACTCGTATTCGTCGTATTAATCGGCCGCCGACGGTACCAAGAACATCCGCGGACTATTTCCGAAACATTCGTTATTCGTATCCACGTGGGCCGACAGGGAATAGGGGGAAGTATACACGATAGATCGAAAATATATGTAAAGTACACTATTCGAAACGTCCGTACACGACCGATCGATATATTCCTATCGCCTAATTTTTATACGTCGAACAACGTGACAGCTGATAGTTGCTAAACGTTTCGGTCTACGTAATTCGTAATCATTCGATTCGCTCGTTATTAACTACGTAACGTACTTAGGGTATACTATAATGTACGGGGGAAAAGAAAAAAACAATCGCCGCGAATTCGTTCGAATTGTCGTACCGTTCCCCGAACACGGGCGAACAATCTATTCGGTTATCGTCGACTGGTCGAAGAATCCCTAACGACGTCCGGGGGGAGGGAGGGACGCAATCAATCGGCGATCGAACCCCTTCTCACCGGGTCGGGTAAAACGCGGTGCCTCGAGGGAGGAGGACGTCCCCGCTGTTTAAATTCGGCGTAAACAGTTCGTTTAATTGTACGGGCCGTGAAGCCGAACACGTTTCATTCGTTCCATATTCTTCCGTCGGCGGGCAGTCGAACTTTCGGCCCGGCGGTTTTTTCGAAATACCGACGAACGTGCGCGTTATCGTTACCACGGTACGTACCGGTCGCGTTTCCTGTACGACAAACCGATTATTCCGTTCCCCACCACTGCCCGTTTTCGGAAATGAAACGTACGGGTTCGTTCGCGTCGGCCCGACGCGAACAAAACGCCACGACGACATTTTCCGTTTCGATTCGACGCAATTGAAAACGTTTTTCGCGTATCGTTCGCCGTTCGTTTTGGGCGAAAAGGCGCCACGAACGTTCGCGGCCGATCGCGTCCGACCCGCTTGGGAACGCGGCGTATTCGAATTTCGGACTTGAGACAATATTTGTTCGGAGGAATCGTCCCGAGAACGCACGCGCCGTATAATGATTACGTAACGTGGCCGTGTTCATAATACGCGCGCGCGAGACGGAGGTACGAATTTTAAGCACGTTTACGCGCTAAGGCGGCCGTAATCACTTAATCCCCGAAATTAGCCACCTAAAGGGAAAATAAATTCGCTAGTCGGTATCGCGGTACACGTTTTCGCGTACGCGCTACGTACGGTCCAAATGGACGCCCACCAAAACGGGAACATTTTCCCCCGGGGGGCCGCCGTACGGTTAATTCCGCCCCCGGTTGGTCGGGACGATTGCGGCAATACGTTCGTGTACCGGGGCCGGATACAGTGGTGGGTGCCGTAACGCGAGGGAGACGAGCGCCGATCGCGGTGAAGTTTTCGTCGTCTCGTACACGGCCGTTCGGCAAGAGCTAAACGTGAAAGCGTGTTTAGGAGCCCATTCGGCGAACGGAACAACGTAGACGCCGGTTAAGAACATTTACTAAAACGACGCGACGTATTTTTATAGCGTCGTCCGTGTAGGGCAGAGGTCCTTTGTACGTTTCGTTCGTAAATGTAGATAGAGAGAACGACGCCGCCGCCGTCCACGAATTTCGTCGAATTACCCGAAAATCGAATACGACGGGTAATCGAGGCGGACGAGTTCCGCGCGAATTTTCACGGAAATACGCCGAATTCCCGTCAGTTTCCACCCGGGTGTGTTCTTCCGGCCCGAAATATATTACCGCCGTTCGCCTCGACCCACCTAACCAAATGGTCGAATCGCGTAAAACGGCGGCGCGCCCGTTCGACTCGGACGCGAATCGCCAATTTTACGCGCGCACACGAGCCAAATGATAGCCGGACGTACGCGCCCCGCAAATTGGAACGGCAAAGGCCGAGACCGGACGGAATACGGACAATTATAGTTTCGATAGTTTAACGAGCCCCGAAATGTATTTATTGTAACGCGTAATTTTCCGCGTATCGCCGAGTCGAATCAAACTGAATCGGCCGCGGTTCGACGTGAGCAACGGAGAGGGGGTGCCCCGGGGAAAAAACCACCAATGGCGCGGCCCGCCCATCGGCCGGTAGGTGAAACGTAACGGCGGCACCCGGCAAAGGGTATAACCACTTTGAAAAATTCGAACGAAAATTGTTTCGCCGTGAACCCGAATTGCCGCGTCCGCCACTCCCTTTTCATTCGCCGTACACGTCGCGGCGGTACGCTCGTTTTGACCAGGTAATACGGCGCGCCGTATTCGTCGACGCGTGCATTATTAACGCGCGCGCGCGTGTGTGCGAAAATCGAATTTCGTCACGTAATCGCGGTGGGCGGCGGCGCGCCGGATACGCGACCGGTGTGTACACGCGCGCGCGCGCGATATAAACTTTTACGTTTTCCCGTCCGCCACCCTATACCTCCCCCCACGGCGCGTTCGAAAAATAGTCGGCGGACCGTTAAAATATTTATAAAAGAACCGGACGTAAAAACGTGAATTCAATTAAACGCGCCGATCTAAAACGAACGCGAAAACCCGTTAAAATTCCGCTAAACGAAAAAACCGCCAAGGATATTCCCGGTGCCGTCGTCGCGGGATGTACACTCGACGAATTGTCGTCAACGCGGACGACGCCGGCCGATACCGGTGGCGGGCGAAGTTGGGGACCGTTCCACGGGACGGTCGTGTCCGACGGACGTCGCGAACCCGGCGCGTAAGCAGCCGATCGGCTTACCGTAAACGTTTGACGGCGTTCCGCGTTTACGACGTTATTATTGTACTCGGGAACGTCCTACGTATTTGGGGACGCGGCGTCGCGTAACGATTGCCATACGCGAATAGCGACGGTGATCGGATTTCGCCGTTTCGAAATCGAGGAAACTATCCGAGGCGTACACGGGCGAAACGTTTACGAACGGCGTAAAATCGTTTCGACGGAATAATTACGTTACGGGGAGCAGGAGAACGCGTGGTGTCGATCGATCGGCGAAAATTCGAACGGGTCCCGGGAAATAAAAAGAACGAGTAAAAACGATAAAAAAAAAAACAAAACGATAAAAAATTTTACCCGGTTTCCTAGACGTCTGCCTCCTCCCCTCACTCACCCACCACACACGCGCCCAATCGAACGTAACGGACGCGCATTGTCCGTTGTTTTATCGGCCGGTCCCGCCGCTTCAGGCGCGACGTTTCGTCTCTCTCTCTCTCTCTCTGTTACCGGTCACTCCGCTGGGTTAATCCGATTACCTGTTCGGAAAATGTAGCCCTTTTATATCGCTACGGCGACGACGGCCGACGTATAAAATACGTATATAATAAGCGCGCGGCGCCCGTGTCCGTTACAATCCATACACATTTTACGTTCGTGTCGACGTCAGCGACGACTGTCCGCGTACAACGGCCGTACGGTATAAAACCCGCCCTCCAGCCCCGAAAATGTTTAGGAAAAATTCACTTCCAGACGTGTATTCGTGGTCAATTATAAGGAAAAACATTTTTAATCTTCGCGTTATAAATACAACGTATTGGTTTAAAAATCGATAATCGATTTACGTTTCTAACGCGTCTTGTATCGTTAGGGCCGTTTATTTATTTGAAACTCCCCCCCGAAATTCCGGTCCAAGTACGCCCCCGTACGATTTTCGTTTAACGTCCGTAACGTTCGCTTTTCCTGAAACACACACACGCGCACGTGCGCGGGAAAATTCTATCGACGGCGCTCCGGGCCTGTCCGTCGCGCGTTCTTCGGCGACAATGCGAACGGACCTTGCGGCAGGAAATAGGGACAACGCGGTCGAGGGACGGGATCGGGGTTAGGTTACACCTCTAACGCGTGTTACCGGTGACGGCCAAGGGATATATTCGCGGCGTCGCACCGAGGACGACGGCTCTTCCGCGGAACAAATCCATTTCACGCGGAACGTGCGCGACCCGTGTTTTCCGTTTCACGTGGTCGAAAAGCGAAAGCGATCGGTAAAATGGCCGACGTGTACGTTCGTCTGGATCGAACGACGACGACGCGGCGGCGGCGGCGGTTGTTCCGGATTTGTAATCGTTCGGACGTCCAAACGCTTAAATTAAAACGAACTACCGCGACCACTCGTTTTTCGAAAACGTTCTCGCGCCGACCACCGACGTCTCCGTAGTCCCGAAAATCACGCCTTTTCACCACCCGGTTCGTATTAATAATCGCGTCCGCCGTCAGCCGCCCATAAACTACCGCCACCGCGACGTTGGTTTTTGCGAAAACTCGTCGGGGTAACCCGAAACACTACCCTAACCCCTCCCAGACTCGAACGGCAGGCCGCAACGCGCAACGGCGCATGAATCGTCGACGTTTTCGATCGTTTTTACGTTGCCAGACGCCATGCTGTGTCTGGTCGAGGTGCACATCGTCACCGGCACACTGATCTCGCACGCGTTGAACGTGCTCGTGTCCCGCACGCGGGCGAACGTCGTGATCACCGGCGTGGCGTTCCTGAACGTTTTGACGTTGGTACTGATACGCAGCACGTGCCGTCGTCACCGGTGCCCGGGAACGACTATGGTCCGTCAGTCTTCATCCGGCCGTCCGGACATCGACGACAATAATTGCTTTTCGTTCCCGGTAAAATAATTCGTTTTCGTTTGCTCGCTTCTTTTCCCCCCTCTACGTTCTTCTAGAGGATATTCGAATATCTACCTGTATATATGTACGTATACAAACGGACACGCCGAGGAAAAAAAATGACGTTTTCAAAAACCGAATTCGTCTTGAAAGCTTGACGCCGTCAAATTGAGAAAAAAAAAAGATAACGACAATAGTACGACGTTAATTCGGTTGGACGGCGGGGTGTGGATGGGAAGAAGGGTTTTATTAAACGAGTCGACCGAACCGTGACGATATTTTATACGAGAATTTCTCTTATAATATTTTCGTAAGCGAACGGCGGAAATTTAATAGGGTATTTCGTGTACGGCGGGAAAAACTTCGGCGCGATAAAAATAAACCGATTTTAATTCATTCCCGGCGCGCAAACACGGCGAAACGAATATCGCGTATAATGACGCGTTAGCCGTAACTCACCACCGAAAACCGATTTGATTCCGTTCCGAGATATCCGTGTTATTGGTGTGTACGGGAGGGCCGAGCAGGCTCTGGACACTCTTAAATGTTATCGACAATATTGTTTCGATATTTATCGGTTATCTATTCCGTGATTTTACATTTTAACGGTCAACCTTTTCCGTTTATTCGATTCTGTGATACTTATTAGAATAAGCGAACTATTAAATCGAAAATTGATTTACAAAAACAAAATTTACAAAAAATTTTTTCTGGATATGGTCATACTGATTTTCCTCCAGAAAGATGGCGAATTCGTTTATCAGATTTACCTACTCACATAATTCATTATCGGTGTCCGTTCCGATTAATCTATTGTGCGGTACGAGCGCCGGCGCAGACTTTTTGACCGTCCGAGGCCGGACGCGTTCGCGCGCCCGACGGCCAATATCCGCGCGCCGTTTCGGTAAATAGCGTCGCCCGAACGTGTTCGAAAATCGTCCGTAACGCGACCGTCGGTCCTCGACGATGATGTCGCTCTAGGCGCACTAAACACGGCCCTATATATGTAACGCGAACCGATATTTAGGCTCGCGGTACTTTACGTAGACGGCGCGTACGGTTTTTTTTTTTTATTTCGAAAACAATCGCCGACAAATTCGAACGAACCGCGGATCACGAAACGGATTTAAACGGCGGTTAGAACCGACGATAAACGATCGTGAGGCGAAACGATGACGGCCGTTCGACGGATTTCCGCCCGTTTAGATAACGGTGCTACTTGCCGACGACGAATCCGGCGCGTCGTTGTCGGTCTTCGCGACGGTAGTACGAAAAAACTACCGGGAAATGTTCGCCCCTCCTCCCATACACACACACACACACACAACCCGATCGAATAAATGTCGCCTACGTTTCGGTCCCGTGACGATTTTAACTATCGACATTTTAAAACGTAAACGCGTTTTGTACGAATTCGAAATGGCCTGCCTCCACAACCACCACCACCACCGTACTAGATAGACGCGCCCAATAGCCGAGTGCTTTGTGGTTGACTTCGGACGGTCCGTTTAATGTTCAGGACGAACCGGCGCCGAAACGCCGCGGTCTGTTGGCGGACAGGGAGCGCAGGAACGGCATTCTGGTTTGCGTGGCGCTATTCGCGTTCCGCGATTTCGGCGGAACGCGCGCGTTCACGAAAACCGTCCGGCACACGTTCGGCGAGCTAAACACCGGCGGCCCCGTGTCGTACGACCAATGCGCGTTGGTCGTCACCGCGCTGCAAGTACGAAACCGTTTACAACCGCGTTACCAACACCGTGGTTGTTAACGTCCCTCCGTCGTCGAATTGCGCAGCTGATATTCGCGGCGGTGTCCGTGTTCGCGGTCGAGGTGTACGGCAAGAGGAAGCTGGCGCTCATCTCCAGTGTCGGCACGCTGTTGTCCACCGTCGCGCTGGCGATGATCGTCTGGAACGCGGACGCGGCCGACGCGAAGCTGCGTTACGCGTACCTCACCGTCGGCCTGTTGTCGTACGTGGTGTTCTTCGCCCAGGGCCTCGGGTCCATCCCGTTGGCCGTGCTGTTCGACACCGATCACCGAAAGGTAAACGAATATGGCGGCGCCTACCGTAACCCCCGTCGGGGTACATGGCGCGCCCGGGTTCGCTGCGAGTTGTACGAAGTAAAAGCTAATTAACCAATGGCCCCTTCCGGGTACCGAATCCGTCGAGCCGAAAGCCGATTTTCATTCGGTGTACAGCTTTCCGTATACGGGCGGGATAGGAGCGCGCAAATTCGGGGCCACTAAAACGTATTATAGAGGGCTAAAGAAAACGAGAGGAGCGCCGTACACCGTTTTGGCATTTATCGGAACCGATCGGGCCAACGGTCAATATTTTCGTACGATATTTTTATACGGCCGACGTACGATTCGTGAATAAACGAAACCGTGCGGCGACCGGTAAACGTTTACCGATAGCCGCCGGGTAATGTACGAACAATCGCCTCTCGCGGTTTTCAGCAAACACCGTTGGCCACGGCGCTGGTGATCAGCGCGCATTTTCTGTGCCTGATGGTCGCCGAACTGTCGGACGACAAGTGCGTCTACTCGGCCGTGTACCGGTACGTTTTCGTGTGTTTCGTACAAACCATTTTCGTGGACCATTTCGTCGAGCCGGAGGCAACGTCGTCCTGTTGAGCGCCGCCGAAAGTGTACGACCCACGCACGAAAATTTCGGTTTTTTCACTTTTTTCGTTACGGATTCCAACAATTATACTAGCGAGTCGACGTTTTGTTTTCTTACTCCGGGCCAACCGCGTTTGGGTCGGTCGTCCGTCACCACGCGCCACAACACGCGTAATTACCGCGACGAATTGTGCTAACTCGGTCGGTCGGTGCGATATTTGAATTGGTATCGCGCGGATGGTTAGTTGGACGCGGTAAAGCGCGCGAGTATAATACAAAATCTCGTCGCGTTCCGAACCCGCCCGTTCCAATAGAGTCCGCGGGCCACACACACATTACTTAACCGGGGCGTCTCATTTCGCGTCGGCGAAATCCGAGGCGAATTTTATTTCGAAAAACGCGACGACGTTATTAACGGTCCCGAATAGTTTCGCGGGTAATAATTCCCGAAAACCATTGCCTCCCCCCCTCTTACGACGAAAATTATTTCGCGCGCCGCGGGGCTAACGACGATTGTTATTATCCGCGCGTAACGACCACCGTCGCCCGGTAATACGCGCTTAGGCTCGGACTTTTTCCGAAAATTTTCGGAAAATTAACTTTTTCCGTTTTTTTTTTTAAATCGTCCGGTGCATTTAACGGTGTAGCCGACGGGCGACAAAAACAAATTCGCCGAACACCGTTAATAGAAATGGCGCGCGAAACCGAAACAAGTGGCCCGGAATAGCGACGCTGGTTGTTTTAGATTTTAAAAGCTTCGGCGCTCGCGACGAATGCGCGACAACTTCCCGAATGTTAAACACTCACGATATTATACTATGCCTCCTCCTCCCGCGCTAAACGTCGCGTTTCCTTTGCCCGGGAAAATCTCCTCGAATCACCCGAACCGGTTCGGAACAAACGTGTTCCGTCAGTCATCGCGCGATTCCTGAAGCGCCCGCGGACCGTACGCATCTCGGGGTTGACTAGAGGCCGAGAATCCGTATTGGTTGTCGCTCGGGTGTCGCGGCGTACACGACGATACCGGCGGTTCCGAGTACATTCCATTCTCAACGGTTGAACATTCTCCACAGCCTCCCCACCCCAACGAAAGTACCCGAACCGGTCGAACGTTTTCTTAAAATTATTTTCGATGAGAACTTCTTCTCCCCACCCCCTCCCCGATGACGAGGTGTCCGAGCCCGTCCCGAATTGAAAAACGATTAAGTTCGGGCGACGATCACACCGGACGGGCCATTAAGACAATTAGCCGAGACGACGAGTAAATTATATTTTATTCGGCGCGAACACAAAACGGGTCGTCCGGGTGTAGACGGACCGTGGCCTAACACGGGATCACGTGCCGTATCATTTTGTGGACGGACAACACGCCCAGACAGAACCACGTGAACGTGAGCGACAACAAGACGACCAGCAAGAACACGTTGGTGTTGGGCAACCGGCCGTCCGGGCCGTCGTCGCACGTGGGCCACTCGTCCGGTTCCGGGTCCGTCTTCCTCCTGACCCTGCGGTCGGCCGACTCATCCGTCGACGCGATGGTATTACCGGCGGCGGCGGCGGCGGCGGCTCGGACTACGAGCGACGCGCCGGCCAGCGCGGGATACCAACGGCGGCGCGAACGGCCCAACAGCGGCGCGACGGCCGCGTCGAGCCACCGGCGCACGTCCCTGCGGAACCGTTCCGGCGCAGCCGCCGTACACCCGACGGCCAGCCGGTAGTACAGGGACAACGGAGGCGGCCGGAACACAGCGTCCACGCCGTACAACCGCCGGCCGTCCGCGAACGGTACGGCCATCGACCCGGGCCACCGGTCGTCGTCGAACACCGGCACCGGTACGGTCGGTGGACCGTCGCCCGCGCAACACAACCGTAACGCCGCGCACGGGTCGTCCACGAGTACGGTGTCGTTATTGTCGTCGTCGTTCGTCGGGTCGGCGACCGTGACGGTTACACTGGCCGGTCGGAGAATGTCCGCCGCCGCCGCCGCCGCCGCCTCCGGCGTTATCCAACCCCGGCCGTCCGTGTCCAAGACGAACCTGTTAACAGACACCGCCGTTGTTAGGTTAATGTTCGTTTATTACGCGCGTAATATTCTCGACCGGAAAATTACTTCCCCCCCCCCCGTTGGATTAGGTTAGGCGAGGTAAAACAACGTGGGAATAGCTCCGTCGCTCGCCCTCTCCATTAAGGAACATTGTTGCTCGCGTACCAATGTTTGTCCGATTTGTTTCGCGACTCGTTGGACCGAAGCAACTGGCCTTCAGCAATTTCGGCCAACGAGTGTCGAAAGAAGAAAAAAAGATTAGGCTTCCGTGTTGGTCCGAAAAATAAATACGTCCGTCGTTCGCGCACCGCGAGGATACATTTTTCCGGTTAACGGCGCTCGGCCGTCGGCGTCTTTTCCGATCCCGACGAATAACACGCGATCGGCGGTCGGGTATTAATGCGTCGAAACGGACTCTCGACCGGAAAACGAGTTTTCTTTCCACCTAACTATTGTTCTATCACTTTGCCGCGCTAGAAATCACTTCGAACGGTACCGCGGAGTACCCAATACGACAGAACGACGGCAGGACCGCGCCCGTAATGATCCGAACAAATCTGACCGGTCGTCGCAAGGCGTTCGGGCACGGTCGCCGTCGAACGAAACCGTTCGGAACAAAGGCGCGCCCGGTACGTTCGTCGATATACTTGCCGAACGGACGCGCCGAGATTTTCGTCGTCCCGAATGGTTGGAAACGGTCGGACCATTTTGTATTTCAAACAACACGCGTTATACGCGTCGAACGTAATTCGTCACGGGGCCGTTGGAGTATTTGAACGAAAATAATCGAAACCGGCGGTACGGTTTTATCGAACGTTTCCAACGTCGTTTACGTCCGCGCTCGTTTTATTGCAATATTAATCCGGGACGTTTCGATAAAGGACCGAGCTTCGGCTTTGCGTTACTACAACGCGCGTAGCCGACGACAAGGGCCGAATTTCCCGGGATAATCGTGCGTTTTAATCGTATTTACTTTTTTTTTTTTTAAAAAAAAAAACGTATTCGCGAAATATTTTTCGAAAACATTATCGCGCGTATAAAAAAAAAACGAATACTCGAT